>PNEQ01063904.1:11762-128231 GCA_003012365.1 Medauroidea extradentata | reverse complement strand
CAAATTTTTTTATTGGTAAAATTTAAATCAAAATACCATGTTTTGACGATTAAAACACGTGTGTGTTTTAAAATATTTTGTTAAGGAAATATTGTTCGATACTATCGAAATACTATTTTGGTAACATCAAGTAGCTACGACTCTATGCCGGCCTATAACCTCTAGGCATTCGTTTGTCTCGACCTTGTTGTCTCTTACACATCATGGCGTGAACATCAACCATACACTTAGTGTTCTTTATCCATTTATAATTTCGTAATCCGACAAGTTTTCCGCCTAGGGTGAGTTTATTCTTTCAATTGTTTATATTTTGCGCACTAGTGTTACTTTGTTTTTATGACGTTCTTTAAAAATTATATTTTGTTTGCTTGTTTAATGTAGCGGTCACCGCCACGCGGTTTCTACTCTTTGCTATGTAGAAGGAAGCCTTTCCAAAATTTGAGGGATTTGGCTTGTCTACATCTTCCGATGTAGAAGTAATTTTGTTTCTACTCGTCCTTTTGCTGTACCGTGATCGGTAGCCATGGGCGAGATGGAGATGTAACATCTACCGGCGGTGGCAAGAGTGTCCCCATGATGGACAGCCAGGAAAGTCCAGCCAATATATTTATTTTCCTTCTCTCGTCCTAACTACTTGATGTGCACACAGCTCTAATTATTCTATTTGAGACTTTATTATTCGATCACAACCTCTGCAAAATTAATTGAACAACGAAAATTTAAAAATTGGTTAAAATAGGTAATATTAAAATGTAAGTTAATTAATTAATTTTTGTGTTGGTGATCCCCTTGTTTAACTTAATTATGATATTATTAAGCCATACGTGCTTTTCTTGATTTGTTAATGTACCGTATTGGTTAATTTGCATACACCAAATACTCATTGTGCAAAGAATTTATTGTTATCAAATCTACTGATCAAGGTATTAAAATTTTTTTTTTCTGAATTATTACAATTTTATTTACTAGACCTAACTCATTTCATAAAGTTTAATATACAGAGGCTCTCATGCTCCAAATTTAAAATTAAATTAATTGATTGTATGGTATATTAATGTGAAGTGTTGGGGAAAGGAGGCTCGGCCCTTTCTCTGTTCTATAATAAGGAGCACCAATCAACAACTTGTGTCCACGTTAGTACTGTTTTCCCCTTTCTTTGCTTGGCTGGCCTAGGAGCTGTCTTGATCGGTTTACCCTATTGGTTTACCCTTCCTGGACCTCCTAGGTTGGTTGGTAAAGTTTGGGGAAGTTCCACCCACCAGTACAGTGGGAGTGTACTGCAATGAGAACAATCGTCAAATATTATACACATAATTTTATTTATAAATGCTGGAGTAGTTGTCATGATTGCAAAATTCATAAAATAGTTAAAAAGACTTCCCCTATGTGTGTAAGGATTGTGATAACCTCTGGAAAATCTTCATTGATCAGTCAGGTGGTATATATGTGAATTTTTACTGTCTGTTTTTTAGAGAAGTGAATTTTTTCTTTGTCTTTTGATAAAATGTGAAAAATTTGTGAAGTAGCATAGAAACAGTATTAGTGTTGGTATTACTTTAGTAGAAGTAATAAGTTATTAGTGTGTTTATAGTAAAATTTTAATCTGTATTGATTCAACCTGGAAATTGACTGAAGAATTTAGACAGCAAGGTTACTATAAAGGCATTCTGATGGATTTTTATTAGTAATAGAGTGAGCTAGTAAAAGTTGTCACTGAGGAGGACTAAAAAATAAGAATATAGATTCAATTATGCACTCTCTAACACTCATTAGACTTATTTGAATAAAGATTTGTTCACTAGGCGTTTGGTTATAGAAAAGTTTTGAATTGTTATTGGTTAAGAAAATAAATATGAGATTGTATGGAAGTGGAGTAAGGTGTAATATAAACCTAAATATGCTGATGGATGACAAAAAACTAATTTTTTCTTCTTTTTGGTTTAAATAGTCATGTTTTTCTATTTCACAGTATTGCTACAAAATGCATCTAAAATGCTTAGTTCAGGCTGACTTCATGTTTATAATTAAAACTTATGTACATATAGAGCACTCCTTGTTCAGTTGTAATCAGCATTACATTGACACCAATAATTAGAAATTAGAGTTCAGGCCAGTCTGAAAATTTCAATAAATTGACATACTATGTTTTAAAAGTTTTAAGAAGTTAGCTTCAAATCTTTAATTAAGTGTAGGTATAATACTAACAGCCAAGCTTTGTTACGTCGTAATTGACATTAGTTTAAAATCAGTGTTCATTTTTTATCCTTCAACAGGTACAAGTAATGGAACTTCTTTATATCATTTATACTGAAAATTAAGTAAACAATTCTGTCTCCTATAAAATAATATTTTTTATAGTTAACTAATTCGTCTGTGTGCGACTTACAAACAGTTTTTAAGACTGAAATGTGTTTTGAGCATGCATGTTTAAAAGAAATGGGCTGAGAGCTCTAGAATATTTGCTGTGGATTGTTTTAATTTTTTCAATTTGTTTACACCTGACCTTGAAAATTTTTCATACTCTATAAATCAACATAACAGTGTTTGATGTTTTGCATTATTTTCTGAGATGGATGTGAAGAATATAATGATAATTTTATAATAATCATTATTTTGTGAAGCTTGGCTTTTACTTCAATGGGTTTCAAATAAAATGTGTGTCAAGATAACTGTATTCCATGAAATTGTCCTTTTATTTTCCACTTCTTTCTGCAAGCAACATGATAGGTGAGGAATTTGAATTAGTTTTCCTGTTTAACTTAAGATATATGTTGTTATAAAAACTGTAAAACCTATTACTAAGAGAGGATACTAAATGTTTTATTTGTGGCCAACTGTTGTGAAAGTTATATAGTGGTGTAAAACATTTATTTAATTTTTCTGTTGATGTGTAATACATTCATGTTGCAGATATTTGCTGGAATATTCCAGACTACTGGCTGGCCTGGTGTGGTTACAGTTGTTGGGAACTGGTTTGGAAAAGGAAAAAGGGGTGAGTAAAATTAATAGGGTTATTAAAATTTTAGCGAGACTACTTTCAACTACCCCAAAAAATTTACATCAACATATTGGTATTGATATCACCTTTCACAATGTAATCATGTGAGAAATCAAGTTTTTGGGTTGGCCAACTTAAGAGCAGAAAGTGTAAAAATTCTACGGCCAATACACTTAATAGAAATTTGTAGTAATTCAAGCAATGATGTTCTATTGTGAAAAACCAAATTACTAGTCACATTAGTCATTTGTATGGTCTCACATAAAGTTTTTTGATATTAATTTCACTATTCTTTGTAAAATTTTTGTTTCTTAACTTGAAAATAAATTAATATCATCAATAAAATTAATGTCGAATGCCAACCTTTCCCAGTATTTTCAAGGTTACCTTCGTACCAGACACACAAACACACACATATGTTGGTAGCCGTTGAGAGGAGGGTACTTCATTCTACCACTGGCAGTCATTGCATGGACCTCAATATGGCCAGACACAAGCTAGTTGCACCTTGGAACTTTGCAGTGCACTCATTTTCTTAAGAGTCTTGACTGCCCCTGTCTCTACACATTACTGACATCACAACACTAAGATCCCAAGTGTGTGTGTACATTATCATGTGTTGATACCCACATTGTTTCAATGCTCTTTTTACACATATCCTTATTTTTAACCTCTTCATTCAAAACATTTCAACCATTACAAGTAGCTGTGGTTGAACTTACAATCATTACAGTACCGTGTCATTTTTGGCACCCATCTGTGTGCTTTTTTTTTAAGTTAAACGCTGAAATAACAAGACCAAGCGGAAACAGACAAGATATGAATGAGCGACTTTCCCTCCTAGCATTACGACAGGCAGCCAGTGCATCACATTTCATTGGCTTGGCCCTCTTATGCAGCTGTTCCATAAGGGCATTGAGGTTGGTACAGTGCCCCTTCCTTCAGCAGTCCCATTCCTGCTATTTGTGCTCATGCTCAGTGACTAGGCATAGCGATACAAATACCATATAATAAAAATTTACCACTGTGTTGGGCACTGATGGCCCATTCCTGACACCAAGTTATGAGGTAGCCGAACCCAGAAAATTGGAGGGATGTATGCCAATTAGAACATCCACATATCAATCTGGAATGTCTACCACAATGAATTGTGATGATGCCATTGAACGTGCAGACATTGTGGAGGATGCCGCTGCGTATCATTTTGAAAGAAATGAGAAAATAACTCGGAAATCACTCAACATTAAAAAAGTGTAAACGCTTAAAGATTATTGGTCGTAACTGAGGAGCATCTTGGGGAGTTTATGTAGTTTAAAGTTCCTGAAACATTTTAGGAGAGATGGAATCTTTACTAGAAAATCACACATGGAGAAAAAAAGACTGTACCAGAAGGTGCAAGAGAAATTTTATATATGTGGGTGTTTCTGTTGATTAGTCATCATGATAATATAATGGACAGATGCAAGGCAATATGCAGTTTGGTGTATTAATGTATTTAATGCTTTGTAATATCAGAACTGCCATAGAGTGTGAGATTCCAGTTCTCATGGAAACCCATCTGCAGAGATTGTAGCTAGAGTCGAAAGTGATTTTCATTACATTGCAAGATCTACTGAACTGGGAATAGTTGAAAAGTGCAATATAAGAAGAGGATCACTGATATGTTTTTGTAATGCAGATTTTGGAGGCTGCTCCTCAAAAACTGGTCAATCAAGAACAGTAGGAGTTATCTCATGCTGGTAAAGTGAATTGTGGTTATTGCAACGATAAGCAACATCCACCACAGAGGCAGAGATTATTGGTACAAATTAAGCAACCTAAAAAATAATTTTGTTAACAAAATTATATGAAGAAATTTTGAGCATAAAATAAGTTATGGTTCTTTTTAGATAATTCTCCTGCAGTAAGTCTAGCCCAGAATCCTGACTTTCATTGCTTGCCAGTACACATTGTAAACCATAATTTTTTTTAGCAGAGAAACAATGTCAGAAGGAAAATTGACAGTTCTGAAAATTCCCACAGAAAAACAAAATGCAGATATATGTACAAAACCAATACCATTAACTCAGTTGAAGATGCTGCTAGTAAAATAAAAATACGGTAAATCACTTGAAAATATAACTTTATTGTAGGAAAGAAAGGTATTATAAATAATTTATAATCTGTAGAGCTAAATTATATATTTAAGTTAATTAAAAGAAATTTCAGTTTTTGTTTTGTTGCTTGTAAACCTCCATGGAGAAGTAAGTGAAAAAGTGCAGGACTTATTTTATTCAAGTTATTTTTAGGTGTGTGCAAATAGTGGTTTTTGGATGCGAAGCGAATATCAAATCGAATAATATAATTATTCGCGAAGTCAAATCAATTCGCGAATATTTTACTCAGCAAGCTTAAAATAAAGTCTAACTTCTTGCATGGTGTTATCAAACAAGCAAAGTCAGAGAAATATAGCCTTCAAAAACGCTAAAAACATTTAATATAAATAATTAGTGTTTTTTGAGTCAAAATGTATTTGTAACTGACAAAACTGACCAACAATCTAAAGATAATGTTACAGATGGCAAAATCACTCTAATTTACTATGCCTTATTTATACTACTGCTACAATATTAATACCACAATTATTAATATAATAATATAATTATTATGAAATAGGGGCGCCGCACGATGCCTGAAGATCAGGCTGCCCGTGCTACACATGTGTAGATAATGCAGCCTACCCTTCAGGCGCTGTGTGGCATGAAGAGGTCCACAAAAGACTCGACTAATCAATATCAACGATTGCGCGCACTCTGTCCGGAATGCTCGGAACTGAACACTATCAATCGTTGACTGCATGCGCTCAACGCTCGCTCTGTAGTTTGTATGCGGAACTTCAAACAACTACAACTCTCAGATAAATCCGCAGCACTTAGAACGTACGAAAATGTGCGTGTAATACTTACTATGTTTCCATGTCGATTTCAAAACGAATCCAGGATTGAATCGGGATCGAGTCAATGCCTGTTTACATGTAAAACTTCGGTTCGGATGGAAATTGATTTTAATTCTGTAACAAAGTTTTAAGGTGGTAGAACTGAAGTTCTGTTGGCTACAATGACGTAAATAAACTTTAACCTTCAGGTTTTCTCTTTCACTGATTATTTGTAATAACAGCAACACCTCCTCTGTGGACCAAATATTCCTACTATTGTTTGACAATATTATACAATAACAAACACAAAAGACGAAAATGTAAACAAAAGAGCGATAGTTCCAAATTACGACTATAGAGTTCGTGCATATACTCTTTCAGTACGATCCACCTTTACATGTTACTCTACACTAGACTCAATCCGATACGATCCCAATTTTTGGTGTATCGCCCTTGAAACTAAAATAGATTTTAATAGCATTTACATGCCCTTTTGAAAACGGTAACTGTTTTGAAATCGACATGGAAACGTAGTAACTATTTACTCATCACGCCTACCATACTACAGGTTCTTTTCGAGTTAAGATTTGGTTTGTTCGGTAGCGTGAATATTTTATTTTAAACATGTGTGATGAGATGTAAAGTGAAACGGAAAACCACGACCTGCACGGCATAGGCTTTTGGCGGGATCAAAACACTGGTTCGGTGTAGTGAAATGTTCGTTAAGTTGACATGGTGCTGCTTTACTGTATTCATACCCATATTTAAACATGGCTCCTAATGCAATATACGTAAAGCACAATTTTCCACAGCGTAAAATTGTATTTTGCATTGTACTTACCACGAGGCATCTTGAAGCTTTTGTTGCAGCTGTTGCATGTTGCGGATTCGTCGCCCGTTTCCGTGTAGTGATTCCATATGTGGCTTGTTCTTTTTTGTTTAATATTTGAACCCGAAGGCTGGTCCACATTACAGTCGAAAGTATTCATTAATTTTTGTTTGCTAGCCTACAACCGGCACGAAACACGATAGGCAACTCTGAACTCTTTACGTTGCGAACTATGTTTGATCGCAGCTTTCGACTAATCGAAACTGCGAAACGGGATTCCTGCTTCTTGCAAACGCCGATATTCGAAGCTTTGAAACGTATGACGTGAAGTTTCGCAGCTTTGAAACGTACGACGCGAAGCTTCGCAGGTGTGTTAGAAGCTTCGATTGCTGCGAATAAAATATTTCTGTCGAAGTCAAATCAAATACCTATTGCAACTTCGATTTGACTCGCTTTATCGAAGCTTCGCACACCCCTAGTTATTTTAATTGTGTATGAAAATAATTCAATATTTATGTGTCTAGTTCAAAGTATCAGTATTCACTAAAATTGTCATATTATTTTCGGTTTTACATTGAGTCTCAATAATTCTGTTTATTTTTATTGTTGTGTTTATTGTATTGGGTATTTACTATTTAATGTTCATTGCACTTTGTTACCTATGTCTTCAGACTAATTTTGCATCAATTTTGGCTAAAATTACTATCTTTCATATTCTTAGTTTCTCTTTGAGTTTTGACTGTTCAGTTATTTTTACGTGTTGTTGACATAATATGTCTTCATTCTTATGTTACATCTGTATTGACATAGACTTAAAGGGAAATGTTACAGAATGGTAGTACTTTGTAAATAAATATTTGGTTACACTGTAGAGGAAAAGTTGACAATTCTTTATCAGTGCCATTAATTAAGACAACAAAAGCACCACTCCCACCACCACCACCACCACCAATACGAACACCAACTACAACAGCAACACCAACAACAAGAACCAGAAGAACAAATGGTAAACTATGAATATAAAATATAAACATAATTATGCTTTTAGAATGTTTTCAACTGCTCACACATCCAGAAAACTATTAAATATGCTCAGTGTGGCATGTGATCTTTGTAATAAATGCAACTTTGACTGTAACATGACATGCCCCACATAAAATAATCACAATTTGTTGTTGGAGAGTGATTGTGATTTATAGTTTGAGGTCTTCAGCGCCGGTGAGCGGTGACATGAGGTGAGTATAGAGTGGCACCGGAATGAAAGGGCAGGGGAAACTGGAGGTCTCGGAGTAAACCAGCCGACCAATGGCATCGTCCAGCACTAAGTTTCCTAGAAGATAGCATCCAACTATGCTCAGTAAGGCAGTCGTTATCATATATAATTGGGATGTTAGGGTTCACAGAACCTTAAAACAAATTACCATAGCGTGATTACACAATATCTAACAACTTAATGCTTTTCAGGTGCTCGTTTATTCATAAATTATAGAGAAAGGTGTTTGAGTGGCTAGCATAATATCTCCTCACTCCATTATGACCACCTGCAGATTGATTGTTTGCATAATGTGCAGAATCCAAAATCATGACCAGGTCCTTTCCGTATGAATATAAGTCTAGAATAATTTTAAAGAAATAACGTGGTCTTACCTGCTTGCAAAGAAGAGAAACTTAACCCATTGTTTTACTGTCTAGTGGACATATTGAAGTCTTGGTTGTAGATACCCTTCATCAATCAACATGCTTTCGCAAGAACCATACTAAATTGTTAACAGTTAAATTACCTGTTTGAATACAGCCTCAAAAATTATCTGAGTTGTTTTTTTTTTCAATATAAGTTAAAGATATAATCATAAATCTTTATAAATTAATTTCTAGGATGTTGACAAATTTTAATTTGTAAACATCTTTGCTATACAGTTCCAGTGGTTCATTTCCCGAGAGGTATAAAAAATTAAAGCAATGTACTAAAAGTACCTAAATAAGATAGTGAATATTTACATAATTTTAATAACTTTGAATATAATATGATAGATACGTGAAAGAAAAACACAGTGGTAGATTTATTAATTAAAAGTCTAAACAGCAGTCTTTGTATTTATTGAACAACATCCATATGCCACAATTTGCCGCGTCTGGGTGGTCATGTTGTTTTGTTTCACCTCATACCTCGGGCTCCGCGACTGAAGCAGTGTTGTAATATATCCAGCCACGCCCTTGTGAGCTGGGTCAGTTAAGGTTATCTGAACAGTAATTCTTCTATTTTCCACAACTAGCTCTGTCTGCATTTATGATTTAAGGGATATGGTACTATGTACATTACATCTTAAAATTAAAGGTTGATATCTGTTTCAGTTTTTATTCCCAGTATTTCAAAATCACAAGCAAAACAAAAACTTATTCCTCCAGTCCATGAGTGTATTGCTGAAGAAACGGGCCGCAGCCCGCTGGCACGACCATACTCTGCCACAGGGCAAAGCTTTCGCCTGACTGGCGATGGTCTTTTCACCTGACACTGTGCCTACTGCGTATTACTCAGCTAGCCAATCACAGGCATGGTACTCGCTTGTTGCCTAATAAGGCGTACAAGTCTGTCGTACAGGCCCACCCACCATTCATCAACACTACCACCCAACAACAGTGTCAGCCAATAGTTTACCAGGCTCCAAAACGCTTCCTAGTATGGCAGAGGCTAAACAAGAAGAAAAACATGCAAAATAATTTGACTTCCTTCCCTTGGCCAAAAATGGTATATATTGGGTTCCCTTGTTCAAACAAAGCTATGTTGTAATCACCCTCCAACCATGTGGCTATAGTTAGATTCATAATTCTTTAATTGTATAAAATTAAAAAAAAAGTAAACTTCCTTCTCCTATTACAATGTTACCTTTTGAATCTAATTTTATAAAAGTCCCATTTAACAAGTTTACCCTTTAAATAGAGCGGTTCCGCTTAGGCCTGCGTGTTACATTACCCCCTTAACTACTTAGTAAGAAATGGAACGTTCTTCCTGATTACCTTAAAAAAAATTTTTAAATGGCAACCATTCAGTTGTAAAATACCCCAAAATTCAATTAAAAATCAATAAACCATCATTACTCTCCAAAAAGTTCACATAAAAATTTCTTCAACTTCCAATTCTTGGTGCCATAAAAAAAAATTGTCCAAACCTTAGGTGTTTGAAAGGGCTTCAAATACACATGGTTCTCTCTTTTTAACTTACTTTTAAGTTAAAATGGTATTACTCCTTGTTAACAAAGCAACAAAAACATTGAAACAAACTTTCAATCGTGATCTTTTTGGCATCAGATGACAAAGGTACACACGTACGCCACCCTCATTTACTCTCAGTTACATTTGCCATTCTTGGCCAAACACAAACACGTCATTCATCATTTGGCTACCCGAAACCCCTTGGGTCAGCAGTACATAAAACCCTAACTCTCGACTGCCCGAAATCTCTTTGGTCAGTGTGAAAAAACAAATTGTGTACGAGATGCACTCTCCATTACATAACATCTCAAAATTTCATCATCCAACAACAAATTGTGGACGAGATGCACTCTCCATTACATAACATCTCAAAATTTCACCATCTAACAACAAATTGTGGACGAGATGCACTCTAAATTACATAACATCTCAAAATTTCACCATCTTAACAACTTCCCTAAACCTAATTTCACACTCCCTTACTCGTCTTCAGCAAACATCAGTCATATTCTTTACTTGCTGAAAAAAAAATCTTTTATCACAAATTATTTCCAACATCACTAAAACTTTAGTTAAAATTTTCAACCTTGCATCTCATCTTAAACTACCATTATTGAAACAAAAATTATTTAATATTATTAACATTTTCCAGTCTCAACAATTCTGTGACCAATAAATAAAAAAAAAATGTAAATATTTGCTTACATGTCAAGTATTTTTTTATTTATTCTGATTAATTAAAACATCTTACTTTCATTTCACATGTAATTATTGAAATTTATTATTTATTTAAAACTTAAAATCCTTGACATTTATATATATTTATAAACAAACAAGTTTCATTTGAGTTTTCTTTCTTTCTTAATAACTGTAATTTGCCACCAAATTGAAAAATTACCTGTAAACCTTCACTTCTTTTTACATAGACAACAATCTTCATAAATACTATTCATATTATTAATATGTGACCACCCCCCCCCCAAAAAAAAAATTACAAAATCATTACTCTCAATACTATATTTATTTACATTCATTATTGATCAATGTGTTATTATCAACATTATCATCATTCTAAATTATTAGTAACTACTTCATCGTGAATAATAGCTCAATCGATATACATAATTGAAATAGTTATTGTCTACAAAATTAGTAATATGTCAATATTAATGCAAAAGCTTGCAAGTTAATTATTTATTTTAATTATAAATTTGTGTATGTATATAATTTTTCTTCTAACACTGGAATTACAATTTGATAATTACCAAAGGATTTGGTAGTTGCCAATATTAGCTTTACATGTTCCCATACAATTATTTCCAGTATACGTTAACCATACTTAGAATCAAGCACCACAAAAAAAGTTTTTTACTTAGGGTGTCTTACCCTAAACAATTTTCATAAACTTACTTTTTGAACCTCGACATAGGTAATCTCAATATTATCCCCATAATTTAAAATTAAGTTTTTACTTTGCATTCAAATAATTCTTAAAATATCATTTTCAACATAAATCTCTTCCGCTTATTAATACTTTCTTACTCAAGTTAATATTGTTAAATGGAAAAAAAAAGAATGTAGGGAGAAGGGGGGTTTCAAACATACAACCGGTCTACTTGCCCAGCGTCGACACCAGTTAGTTAAAAGAGGGGAAAATAATAATTATAAAGTATGTGTAAGGAGGGATATCAGATTAATAACTATTCACTTTTACTCGGTGACGACATCATTTGTTTAGCTGTGAAATTCATAAAGGGGGGGGGGGGAATTAATAATAGAAAATGCAACTGGTGAATAGTGTGACACCAAGTGTAGTAAATGTTTAATAATTACTAAATAAAATATGTAAGTGTCATTGTAGAAATCTGTAAGAATAATAATATCAGGCTTCACCTACTGCCTGATGATCACCAGATGATTAAAGAGTGAAAATGTTCAAAGTATTTAAAAGAGTTAGTTTTGTATGTAAAAAAAAAAAAAATGTAACCAAACAATATTAGAGTGGATCTTACCAGGTACCACATGTAAACAAATAAAGTAGTGTACCTATAGGTTAGGTATGAGCAACTGTATACATAACCAGGGCTGTCAACTATGGCTAGCCAAACATCAAGTTCTCTGTCAACAACACAAATACTTCAGTTTGTAGTATGGCTACTATCACACACCAACTCACATGGGTGCATAAATCCTTCAGCAAGTGGTCATAACCTTCATTGCCATGAACAGTGAGCAGAGCAACTCATAAGTAGGGGATATACTATCGGCTTCACTCTCAATTAAACTCTAATCACCATGGGCTCAACCACAAAAATAAAAGAAAATTTAAAATTAAGGCCCATACCAAACATCCACATCAAAACAACAATGAACTAGGGGGGGGGGAAAGTTTATCAAATGTAATCAAGTAACAGCAACTCGCAACAAGGGGGTAAACAAACTATAAACAACATTTCAAAATTACCATACGTAGCTCAGAATTTAAATCAACTGACAAATATTCATAATAAGTTTTGTGAATAGAGAGGTATTGTACATCGTTACATAGAAGGATTAGTGCGACCATGTGTGTGATGTCTCTTCGCATGTAAACATAACCTTAAAGTCAGTAGGTCCTACATGAACTACCTCCGTAGCCTTAAGAAAATAAGTAGTTGTACTAATAAAGTTAGTGTACTAAACTATTCAAAACAATTACCACTATAATTGACAGCAGGGACAGACTTCTTAATGAGACAAGAATACTTTCAAATAACAACCATGGGTTTATTTACCGCAACAACTTAAAAACAATAACAGACAAATAATCAAACAGTTTAAAATAAAAATGATGAGTTCCATTTAACACGACGGCGCGATTACTGATTTACCGTAGTGATCAAACAATAACTACAACAAACGAAAAAAAAAAAAAAGAAATATTATGAACTCGACCTCACACTGCCTTAAATAAAAGAGCGTCAAAACATTCCACGCTACCTAGAGAACAGTCACAAAGTTTGATTTGACGTACTGGAATATTATAAATATCTCTCATTATAAACAAACGGAAGTAGAGCTCGTGAACCCGTCTTTAAGTTTCATAACAAATATATATCTGTCCTCCGGTTGAGGCATAACAACATCACAACATTACTTTAAACTAGAAATCTCTCAGGTCACGAGATATAAACATACAGACCGGCCAAAACTACTGCGTCTCTATTACTCCACAAACAAAACATACTTCTCTATCGTCTGTACCAGACAACACAGAATCTTAAGGGTGACCATGGTATACATAAGTTACATTGAACGAAATAACCAAACCGAAGACAAACTAAAAGTTAAGCATGAGAAAGTTACTGAACAACAAGTTACAATTAATACAAGTTATTTTTAAAGAAATTTGGAAAAGAATATCATTGTCGTGCTTACTGATAGAACATTTTAGGTGTGAGCTCGCAACATCTTAAGCCTGCCGCCTCTCATCGAGCAGCTACGGTGTACTACAGTCTGCAACATGATTGTAGACTAACCTGTAAACACCTCCGGAGTTTCAAGCGCAGTCTGTCCATTCGTGTCACATCCTCCCGCTGTGAACGTCTACACACGACTACTCCTACATAAAAACTAGCCTAATGTCTTATTAACTAACACCAACGTTAATACTCATCACATCTCGAAGTCCATCACTCCAGCCTCCTCCGGGCTGACCCTTGAACACCAGAAAAACTCGGCAACCACCGTCAAACACGTCCGTCGCTCGTCGCCGCCATCACAACACTCCAATCACGTCACTCGCTCGCCTCGGCCAACACGACAACTCCCGAACCGATCTCTTGCTTCGGGCATCTCCGCCGTCAAGCCCCGCCTATGCTACCTTCGTCCTCAACGCTCATTCGCCTATACCGTCCACCGTCCCAAGTACAGGACTCTTACACCGTCTGCAGCCGGTCAGCACTCCGTACCTGGGAAAATCTCCGTTCCCCGCAGTAAGGTCTAACTCGTTTTCACACCCACACGACTCAACACATCCCACGGCCCGTTTAGATATCCTATCGGCTCCTAACGTCAGCGCACTTCTCCTGCTCCAAGCCCGTCGGCCACGTACTTGCTTCACAATAACTAACTCAGAATGCGGTCTCAGTGTCCCACGCCTTGTTATGCTACAGCCTCCGATAACGAATACTGCCTCGTCCCGCACTTCACTGGCGTACGCTACGTGAGCCTAGCTCACCTCTCAGCAGAAACTACGTGCGCTGCCTGCCAGCCTCTCTCATCAAAGCCAACTAACATAAAACCTTACTCGGTATAACAATTATTAAGTTCAAATGAAAGTAGAATTAATAATTAATACCCCGTAACAATATATATCGAGAGATTTATTACTCATCCAATAACACTGTTTCCTCATTAACAATGTCATCAACATGTTAGCCTCCCTCAAATCCAAATTCTTAAAACTGTATTGAATCAAAATTTTTATCAAAATGTTACTATTAAATTCATCAGGTAATCCATTGACTTTCTTAAAATACATTTATTACGATGTTATTATCAAACATTTGAATTATGGTATTGTCAATATCATTCTTCCATTCAAAAAAAGTAGCCTTACAATTATAAATCATCATCTATTTCATTTAACAATAAGAAAGACATCATTTATGATCCATCAACACAATATGTTCACATTGTTACAAGTTTAGCCTGGGAAGGGAAAGATAAATAAGCCAGAGATGGAAGGTAACAAGAGTTTATTAGAATAGAGAACAAGTAAATACAGCAATACAGAAATAGAGGCGAGTGGAAGGGTTAGGGTAAGGCGAGACAGGAGATAGGTAAGGGATCGCTCTCCTTCCCTAAACCAACAGGAACTCACCGCTCGTGCCGCCATTGGAGCTAGTTCTCTAGACAGAGGGTCGCACCCAGACTCGAACCCAGAGTCCCCAGGTGCGGTCGCCACCCGAGCAGAAGACTCTCTCGTCGACTCTCATCTCCAACTCCCCCGGTAGCTAGCTCGATGTCTATACCATTCTTCGCACCCCCACCCGGCCGTCAAAATCCTCTCCTCTGATTGGCTCCCAGCTATGCCCAGAGGCGGAGCAATCCATGCTGAATCCAGGAGTTTGTAAGGTGTTGGGTAAGTGTTAAGACCCACTTAACTCCTCGAGTAATCGGATTCCTGGGATACCACTGTTGCCGCAATCCGCCACTTTTTGGTGACTTGTTGATTACCCAGCACCCACTTACTGCCGTCCTGCGACGCCACTGACGCCGCGGGGTTGTGCAATCGTCTTCCTACTCTTCCGCGACGCCACCGACGCCGCGGGATTGCGACACCGGAACAACATGAACATTTGTCCCTCAGATTTCAAAATTACCAACCTTAAAATTACTTAGTTTACCTGACTATATAACTTGCTGCCCTTTTATCATTTAGCCTCCTAGACTTGCAATGTCAGATTCCTTTCTTGAGTGAAATTATATATGTCTAGTTTTTCTTTTGGTTCTTGTAGTCTTACGGCACAACTTTCACCAAATTCTTAATCTCACTCACTTTCCATCTCTTCCTACACATATTTCCTAACCTTAATACAGTTCTACACAAATCAGCCAGATTTCTTGTTCCTGTTTGTACAGTTTCCTCTATAAAACGTACTTGACCCCATTTCCCTTATTTCACTTTTTTTGGTTCGAATTAACACTGGACCGCTGTGGTCGAGAGGTCAGACCTCTTGCCTCCCACCATGGCAATCCGGGCTCGATTCCCGGTAGGTCACTCCCTGAATTTTCGCACGTGGGAATTGTGCCATACAATACCGCTGGTTTGTGGGTTTTCTTGGGGATGTCCGGTTTCCCCCAACCATTCATCCCGGTGCTGCTCCATACTCACATCATATCACCCCTCACTAGCATTACAGACCTCAGTGTTAAGCATTGACCAATACCTCTTCATTCACTCAAATTGTACTGGGGTTCCATTCTCCACAACAGGTTTTAAATGTTGACCCCGATAGTCCTAGCATGCCCAGACTAATAATAAATAACAAAAAGATCTCGAGAGGAAAAAACACTATATTATTATTGATTATAACAAAAGAGAAATGCAAATGTTTATGGCACAAAACATGATACAGGCTCAATCTCGACTAAACGTCGCCCAGAAGGTGCGACCAAACTACAGTCAAACATGTAATCAAACGCTAAAACCGCTAACAGAATTTAAAGAGAAAGGGGGCGTTCAGGGGGAAATGCCTGTACTTCCTCGACATACCGTCGAACTGGGACAAAAAAAGAAACAAAATAGAGACCACACAACTAGTCGGAGCGCCCAGAAGATGCGAACGAAGTTACTCTATGTAACCAATACAAACTTACAAGTAATCAAATGACGGTCAACAGTAGACAGAGAGCAGAGAACGAACGACCACGCGGGAAGGCTGCCGGAAGCGGAGTGCCATCGAGGCACGAGAGGGCCGGCCTGCTCAACAAGGAGAGGCAGGAGGGGAAGAATCGGGAGTAGTAGGAGAGACCCGAACAGTTCCGATGATAAACAAACATCGCCGATGGCGGGAGGTGCCGGTGGGTGAGAAATTCAAACAGATCAATCACTTCTCACTGTTATCATCAGATGCAGCTCAAAGTCCATGGCATTCCACACTGGGCTAACTCCTTCAAAGGAAGACAAGTCAACAAAAGAAAGTGGTCACAAATCCCCGGCCCAATCCCAAAGTCCAGGGCACTGGCAGCCGGGCAAGGCAAACTGCAAACTGCCTCTTCTTAGTGACCATGACGCACAATCCATTTGTGGAGGCAGGGATTAGAATCCGCCAATTTCCGAGTGGTCCATCGGCCAGGTGACCTCGACAACAGGTAGAAGAAAGATGGAGAAGCGACGAAACTGGCTCTCCTCAAGCAATAAGGGAGGAAAACGGGAACTCCACAGTAGAATACTCTGGCAGACGACATGGAAAAAACACACAAAATTTAGAAACACAGCCTCCCTTTTACAAACCCTTGAAGAAAAGCAACAGATTAATACAACCAATACACAAACCATACCTGATAGAAACACGTGCGATGTTAATTAAAACAATATACACCAATCCCTCGCCTAACGCGACTTATTCATTCCACAAAATGTGCGCTCAAATTGAAATCGCGCTATCTGGAGAATTTTTTAAATATAAACAATGCACGATTTTTTTTGCATTCCAAATTGCGTATATACTACTTTTTTTCACAAATTGCGTAATCAAAACACCATGAAATAAACCAGGTTAAAGAATTTCATAAGTTTATAACTTATCAAAATTATGTTAAATGTGATGGCTTGTCTTAAAAACGTAAACATCCTGAAAAGGTCAGCTGTTCCGCAGCGCGCAGATTTTCGGCAGCACGCAGCGAGTGCAAGCTAGTTGACCTTCAAAGCACGTGACTATTCCCGCGCTCGCCGTTTATTGCCGCGTCACGTCGCCGCAAGACGTATCATTATAATTTTCCCGAACACTCGTCAAAAATATCTATCAATACACACCTCTGGAAATTTGTTTAGTTGTTTTTTTACTCGTAAAAAATTATTGAAATTACAAACAGAAACTACGTCTATAATATGAAACATTTAGGCCTACTTTAACATACTAACACACAACTTTAATTTAAAAAAAAAAACACATTCATTAGCTTTTGCGGTAAAAATTAATAGCTTTTGTGTTATAAAAGTAACACATTGTTACAGTTTTGAATGGCCTAAACACTTCCCTGACTACTGCCAGTAGACTCATTGTTTGTTGCTTTAAAAAATGTGTCCAGCTTAATTTGTTTTGGTTTCTTTTGCTGTAACAAATTTTTATAAACTTCACACTTCTGCTTCATCCCTTGAATAACAGCATTTCTTCTTTCTTCATTCGGATCATTTTCATGCAGAACTGAAAATGCTTTGTTTATCAAACTGAAGAATTTAGAAATTTCTTTCTTTTCAAACTCTTTTCTGGGTGCAATTACGTCTTCTTCCTCTTGTTGTGGTGTAGAACACAGCTCCTCGTCGTTTTCAACAATTTCTTCTGCTGTTAACTCGACAGAATGTGATTCCAACAGATCCTGAATATCATTCGAATCGAGCTCATTAAATCCCAGACCATGCCCCATGGCTACAATATCAGCTGTAACATCTTCCAGATGAACATTTACATGCTCAAATCCCTTGAATTCTTGGGTAAAGAAGGGGCAAATTTTCTTCCACACTCCACGAAGACTTGACTGCGTAATTTCTTCCCAACACGCAGCAATGTTGTCGATTGCATGTTTAATATTGTACGATTTCCAGAATTCTTTGATAGTCTGCTTTTCATCCCCGTCAGTTGCCGAGATAAGTTGACGAAATGTCCGTCGGAGATAGTAGGCTTTCAAAGTGGAAATAATCCCCTGATTCATGGGTTGCAACAACGACGTTGTGTTCTTCGGTAAAAAGATAACCTTGATATTTTAAAAAATGTGGTCTAATTCCGTCGGATGGCCAGGTGCATTATCCAATATTAATAATGCTTTTTTGTCGAGATTGTGTCTCTTGTTGTATGAAGTTACTGCGGGTACAAAATGGTTCCGAAACCAGTAGCTGAAAATAGCCATTGTGATCCAGCCTTTCCGATTAGCTTTCCAAATTACTGGTAAATGGCTCTTGGAAAATCCTTTCAGTGCCCGCGGATTTTCCGAATGATAAACTAAAAGTAGCTTCAATTTATGGTCGCCAGATGCATTGCTACCTAGCAAAAGTGTAAAACGGTTTTTTGAAATTTTAAAGCCCGGTGCTGATTTCTCTTCTTTGGAAATATACGTCCTATCTGGCATTTTCTTCTAATAAAGGCTGGTTTCGTCTGCGTTGTACACTTGTTACGGACTGTACTCTCCTTCTACGATGACATCTTCAATTACGGCTGTGAAGTTTGTAGCTGCGTTTTCATCTGCACTTGCTGCCTCCCCTTTCTTCTTTATAGAATGCAGATTGTATCTGTCAAAGAAATTTTCAAACCACCCATTACTTGTAGTAAAATTTTTATCACTGTCTGGATACTTGCTTTTCAATTTATCAAAAATTAGCAATGCTTTTTCGCATATCACTGCTTGGTTGACACCTGTTCTGTCTCGCCCGTGATTTTTTTCGTGGCACCATTCATTTAACAATCTTTCCATATGAATCATGTGCTCACTTCTGTTCCTATACTGAACGCCGAAAATGTTGCTGCTAGAGCCAACTGCATCAGATGTGCACAAACTTTCAATACTATTCCTATATTTTATGATTGTTCGCACAGTTGATTCACTTAAACCTAATGTGCGACAAATATAAGTATGTCCTTCGTGAGCGTCTGCTCGCCGTAACACTTCAAGCTTGGTCTCGAGAGAGATTGTTTCGCGCTTCTTCACTGGATCACCGGAACAAGCCGACGTAGCACTACGCTTAGAAGCCATGATGGTACTGAACCACAGGTGCGGCGGCTGGTCGGCCGCGCACAGCTGTTAGTTTTCAACCAGGCCGTATGACGTCATGCCAGGATGGCCCGCGCGCTCAGGGGTGTACAAAAAGACGCAGCTTCTTACAAACTGCGCGCAACAAAGGTCGCTGAATTATTTCGCGTTAATTGAAATTACACTCGTGTTAAAAGAAAATCGGACGGTAACATTTTGGTCGCAGTAATTAAATTCGCGCAGTTTGAGGTCGTGCAAAATGAGGGATACATGTAATAGAAAAACCCTCTTAATGACATGCTATCCAATAAAACACTCACTATAGTGAACCACCAGCAAAAAAAAAAGTACCTATTAGGTGCTTTAACAAGCGGTAACACGGTTAACACTAGCCTTAGTAATCTTAAATTAATTTTTAAAAATACATACTATATACATAATTTTCAAAGTTAAGCATAGGATCCATATATTTTATGCGTGCAGAACAAAGGAAAGGATAAACACAAACACAAACACCAACTTGACTAGCCACACACACCACACAACATTGAAAGCACAGACATAACCAAACATCTACAAGACACAGCAGCCCAGGCAACACATAAACACAAGACACACGAATAACCTAGACAGATAACAAACAAACAAAGCCTACGCTTCAGGTAACAAATGGGGCCCATGGATAAACGAGTGTTGATAAGGCAGGGAAAAAATCACTGTCGAAGATCCAGACAAGTACACCACCTGCAACTCAAAACCACATCAGGACACATCACAGGGACAAGCCTCTTAAGTGTGGAACATGCGCCTTACGAGGGGTCGGCAATTGAGGCGATGTTGGGGCCCAACAGGCTTACAATAACAAAGGGACCGGAGTACGACAACTGCAACTTACTACTAACTTAGTTAACCAGGGAAGGTAGAACAAACGACTTGCAGTAAACCAAGTCGCCAACCAGAAATGCGAACAGGACCCGTTGCGAGTTAACTCTGTGACTGAGTTGTTGGTGAGCCTCGGACAAATTTTCAAGCACCTGATACCCTAGCAGCTCTCGTTGGGTTTCGGGCGACAGGGGAGATGGGAATCCTCTCACATTCAACAATGGATGTATGAGGTCACTCCCGAATAACACCCAAGCCGGAGAAGACTTCGTTGCACCATGAACTGACGAGTTAAATCCAACATTGATCAGGTCCAGATCTTTCTCCCAATCTTTCTGTCGGTCATGATACTAGGCAGCAAGCAGGACCTTAAGATTTGGGTTAAATCGTTCAATCTGATTGCCACAAGGATAGTAGTGGCTTGAAGAAAAATAGTTTATTGCCCACCTAAAACACATATCCCTGAACAAGGATGAAGCAAAATATGCGGCATTTTAAGTGACCAGATTAACCGGGTGCCCAAACGAAGTCCAGACGCACTCAGTCAGAGCTCTTCAGAGTCCGCAAGGAATCAGAACCACGAACTTGCTGAAGCAATCTAAAACTATCAAGGTCTACAGATGCCCTCGCCGAGATTAAAACCAAAGGTCAGAATACATCCAAATGGAACGTCTCTCAACAAAACTCTACCAGATCAACGGAATATCGCCCGACCTTGCCAGTACAAACAGCCATAGCTCGGTGGCACAAAATCACACTTGCGGACAAACCCTCGCACGTCCTTATACATACCCGGCCGATAAAACCGCGAACTCAGTTTGTTAAGAGATCCGGCTCGACCCAAATGTCCGCCATAGGGGGAATAATGGTAGTAAGTGAACAGCTGCATCTGACATCCTTCCAGTACTAACAACCGCCGAAGATGTCCACGACGGCCAACATTGTGCAACAGATCTTCCCTGACGGCATAGAGCAACACCTCCCCACGTTGCAGCCTATCGACAATATCGCGACACTCCGGGTCGTCCTCCTGAGCGAGTTGCAACCTGGAGTAGAAAGACGGAACACAACCCCATAAAGCTCCTCAAAATCGCAGTCATTACCCCCAGGATTAAACATCCGTGACAGCACGTCCTACGTTGCTAGGCCCAGAGACATGCCGGGCAACAAAACGGAACTTCAGCTGCCAGAAGGCTCATCGACCAAGTTTTCCAAAATTCCAAAAGTGGCCAAACAACCAGGACACGGCCTGATTGTCCGTATACAGGTCAAACTCTACATCACTTAAAAAGTATTCCTTCCCAAATGCGCTTTAGCACCATTCAGACTGTGCCAGAGCACAACTAGCAAACGCTACTGGTACCACTTTACCATCGTGCCACTGACCAAGGATGGCACCCAAAGCAACATTCGACGCGTCTACGTTCAGAACAAAACGGAGGTCGAAATTTGGAAGATACAAACCCGGAGCTGCAGCTAACGCTGCTTTCAAAGCCCTAAAACTCCCTTCCTGGTATTCGCCCCAAACAAATGACACATTTTTCCACTTCATATGGTTCAGCGGAGCCGCTAACTCTGAAAAATGTGGAATGAAGCGGGAATAGTATCCCATCATCCCTATGAAATGGGAAACCCCTCACACTGAAGTATGACGAGGATAATTTACTATAGAGCTAAATCTACACGGGTCCATGACCAGCCATCCCTCCGACACAATATATCCCAAGAACTTAACAGAGGACGATGCTTAAATTACCTTATCAAGGTTAACAGTTAACCCAGCCTTACGAAGACGGCCCAAAACTTTTTGAAGACGATCTAAATGTTCTTCAAACGTGTCACTATAGACAATTATATTATCAATATTGTTATACACAAACCTATGCTTCAGATAAGATAACACATTGTCAAGGACACGAGACAAGGCTTGGGATCCAAAAGAGTCTCCCATGGAGATGCGGTTAAATTCGAATTGGGCCCACTAGGAACTTCTGGTAGTCAGGGTGCAATGCACATTGATTAGGCAGCCTTGTCACAAATACTGCAAGGCAGCATCCACAGTGGGGGCCGGAAACAGATCCAAGTGAATCTTACGAATCACCTCACTCGTGTCAGTAACTAAATTGTACCCTTTTCCTTCTCGCTTTTTAACCAAAAACGCAGGACAGGAGTAGTCAGACTTAGACAGTGAAATAACACCAGCGGCCAACAGCTTATCCACAACCTCACGCATAATCACCAACTTGGGGGGGGGGAAGGGGAAACAAGGTATAAACCCAGCGCGCACATGGATGTCATCTGTTACGGTGAACCGGTACAGGAACACGTCGCACCGCCCTATCGTTTGCATGATCACGTCTCTAAATTCATTCCATAAATGCTGCCCGCATTGCACCCGCGAAGCATCGGGGATAACGACCTGGCCGCAAGACACTGGGGAAAAGAAACCCCAGTCACCAACGGACATGGCGTCTGCTGAGAAAATTTAAGGATCACACAGCTGCCAGTGGCATCAACCACCGCACGGGTGTGGCTAAAAAAATCTAAACCAAGGACAACATTGGCAACCTGGTAATTCAAAACCCAGAAACTAGATGTCCATGATAACTGAGCGATCTTAAAGTGCAACAGTGCTAACCGCGAACATCGCACCAACTCACCATTCGCAACACAGATAGACAGCCCTTGTGCATCACTAACCCTGGACCGTAACTGCGGGTTCACACCCAAAAACAGATCCAGAAAAGCCATTCGCACAAACGAGTAGCCCTGGTGTCGACCAGCGCGGCCTACCACTCAGCAAAACACTCCCATGAGGCATAACAGTCCATTCACGCGTCAAAGTTCTCATACGCACCTTCCGCCGAGCGGCCACAAAATGCATCAGTCAGTTTCCCTGCCACTCAGACCGAACAGGCCAGCATGCCCACATTGAATGCAAACTCTACTGCCCAACCCGACAGTGGGTAGTAAAATGGCCATATTGCACGCAGTTAGCACAACGGGGACGCGAAAACAATTTCCCCCTGACCCACGACGCTACCTCCTGCCAGCACGACAGGAGCACTACCCTCATGTGTCACTACAGCGACACGCAGGCTCCCGCATGCCGAACCACTGGGTATCGCTTCTAACCCGTCGAACTGTGGCAACGGAACTTTAACAGGGGCAGTTGGTACAGGAACCGGGAAATACTGCGCGTATTCACGGTTTAACGCCAGCTCGTGCTCCACGCCCAGAGCAAAAGAACGCAGCTGCACAAAATTGGCAGGGCGGGTATTTTCCACTTTATGCAATCATGCCATAGGATTTAAATGATTCACTATGCTAGGAACAAATTTCTCCTCTGACCTAGACAAATTAACCGCCCGCACATACGACCGAACATCCTGTATATATTGAGCCACTGTCTCATCGGGACCCTGGTACCTAACCACATACTTCCGCTTCATCGCTGACCACACGGAAGTGGATCCGGCCCGCTCAATCAAGTGCTGTTTGAACTCGTCATACTCAAGCTGAACCCCCAACACATACAATGACATGGCACTGGCATGAGCCTCCAAGCGCACTGCCAAAATATTCAAGAAAATAAGCATCGTCCGACACACGCGCCATAATATATTTGATCAACAGACACCAGAAACCTGAGTACGTCCTTGGGCTGGACGACCCGCAATACTGGAACCTAGGCATCACGCCCAATTAACACACTTTGAGCTGCGGTCAAAGGTCCATCCGCCATCAAACGTGACCCGCCCTGCAAATCACGCTCAATTACCCTTAGAGAAGTAATACAAAATAGGGCTCGGAGCCGAAGTGCGGTGACAGACTCCCCCTCCACAAACTCAACGTCGGACACACGCAGATATCTTCTCATCTCTAAATATCCCATCCTGTAAATAAAATCGCAACCCCCCACCTGTGCCATGGCCAGTTCACCGAAAAAAACCAACTGCGGTCACAATTACTGGGCAATGCACGCTCTGTCAGGAATTCAAACCAGCAGAGTTGCTCAGGATTTGTACTGGGGTTCTATTTTCCACTACAGGTTTCAAAGGTTGACCCCGATAATCCTAGCATGCCCAGACCAATAATAAATGACAACAAGAACTCGAGAGGAAAAACACCAGATTATTATTGATAATAAAAAATGAATACAAATGTTTATGGCACTAAACATGACACAGGCTCAATCTCGACTAAACTTTGTCCAGAACGGACAACCAAACAACAGTCAAACACGTAATCAAATGTTAAAGCAGATTGTAGCATTGCAGGACAAGGGTTTTTATTTGGTGAATTAATATCTTATGTGATCGTAATTTTCTAATATAATGATTAAAATTTAAATTTTATTTCAGTGGTTTTTGGTTCCAGGAAGGGAGAGTAAAGATGAAGTTATTTATTCCTGAATATTCTACATAGGGAGTAATGTTTTTCGTTATGGCCTTGGTAGAAGGTAGTAGCTTTGTTTTTCTTTTAGTGTTCTGGTTTTTTCCGCGGGAGTTTTTGTGCCGTTTATTTTTTAATGCATATTTTATAGTTGTGCCTTAGAGGGTTCTAGATAGTTGAACGAATGACGAGGGTCACGTCACCGAGAACCAGCCAATGAGAGCATGGTGTATGGCACCCCTCGTCCTTCGTTCTGGAAATTTTGCCTCCGCTAATTTTTAGAACAAGACGTGACACGATCCAGAGCATACGTGCACGAGGCTGCGGCCCAAAAGATTTTTAAGAAGTGAAGTTCGGAAGTTAAAAAGGTAACATGTACGGGTAGCACTGTGGCCTCTATTCTGTAACTTTTCTTGTCGGACATCTTTTGAACTCTACAAAATTCGTTTCCGCCCGTACGTTTAGGCCGTTAGGTGCTGAGAGCCAGGATGGCTACTCATTCTTTTTCACCACTTGTGTATTCACCATGTGCTAAATTTTCTGACTTTTGTCTCGCCTATTTGTCTGATATAGTCTGCTGCGTATCTGCTTGTAATTTTCTGTGAAACAGTATCTGCTTGTAATTTTCTGTGAAACAGATCCACCTTACTAAGACTAGAATAATGTATTTTGTGCCTATGTGAATTGAAATCTAATAAACCAGCAGTCTCGTATCATAGTGAAGTATATTATTTTGTGACTGACTTCTCTAAATTCGTAAGTTTCTGTGAAAGTTCAAAATTTGGTCTACAATGTGACGTAACCTACAAAAGTACTGCCAGTAAATTCTGGAAAATTTGACTACAGATCAAGAGAAATGTTTAAGTTTTTATCCATGCCTTTTTGGCTGGGTTATTGAGCTATTGCACTGGTTTAGGAAGAATGGTGTGGTACAATTTTGCTGCCCAATAGGGGCACGAGTACGAAATTAGAGGGGAAGTACCAACACGGAAACGTTACAATTTGTCGGCCCAAGTGGGGCTCAGGTACTTGTACGTGAGAGAGTCGTTACAAATTGGCGCCCAAGGTGGGGCACAGGTACAACAGGACAATGAGACGTTACAATTTGTCGGCCCAAGGGGGGCTCAGATACATTTACGAGATTGATACGTTACAATTTTGCAGCCCAACGTGTCGTGGATATCTGTACAACAAAGGTTTTCCATTTCCTGAGGGAGTATGGTCAGCCTGTGGAAGACAGCTATCGGTACAAGAAAAAAAAAACAACGACCCGTGAAAAGTTGATCTGATGCTGAGAACATCGAGGGAGCAATACACCGGGAAATCGCAAGTTTAAATAATCATTTGTCAAGATTGTGTTCAACTTTTAATATTTCGAAGATATTGAAAAGTAACTAGTTACATTCACAGAATTAAAAAATCTTTGTGTATTTTGTGATGGTAAAAGTAGAATTATATTTGACATGTAATTGTGCGAAACTAAAAATAGTGTAAAATTCAAATTTTTCATGAAGTAAAATTTAATTTTGGTGTGAATTGTGTTGGACATATGGTTAGTAGTTTTGATATGTTGAACATTTTATGTTAATTTAAATTTTATTGTGGCAAAGGGTGAAGAATTTGTATTTTTTTTATATTTTGCTAATTGTTAACCTTGATATTTGAAAATTCTGTAGTCGAGATGTCGGAAGGGGAAACAAGTATTAGGGGTTTTTCTGCTGAGGTTGTAGAGGGTAGGAAGGATGAGGAGACTATACAATTAGAGGATCAAGTTCATAGGTCAAATGAGGGAAACAAAAATGAATTTACACAAATATTGGAATTAATTAAGGATCAGTTTTCACATTTTCAAGCAGAACAGGATAAAAGATTTGCTGAGTTTAGGGTAGAGACGAGGGAGAGGTGTTATATTATCTGTGAGGGATTAAAACAAAGATTTGTACAGTGTGAGGGTGAGGGACAGTTAGAAGATAACAGCAAGGTACAGGTTGTTTCTATGTCAGCTCACCAGCTCAGTGATGTGTATACTGGTGTTGGTAGTGAGAAGTCAGTTACTGAGGGAGGTGAATTTGATACAAACAGCATGATTCAAGCAGAGGTAAATAGCCCTATCAGTTGTGAACTGTGTGGTAAATCATTTACTGAAAAATGTAACCTTACTAGGCATGTAAATCTCAGATGGGAGAACGTACTTTCGATTGTGAAATGTGTGGGAAATCATTCTGTGATAAAGTTGTGTTGCAAAGACACATCAAGATTCATGCAAGGGAACTGCCTTTCAAATGTAAACTGTGTAGTAAGTCGTTTTGTCGAAAAGGTGATCTAAAAAAACACTTCCTGCTTCATTTAGAATGTCCCTTCAAATGTAAACTGTGTAGTAAATCATTATCTATGAAACGTCACCTTTTAAACCATGTCACGACTCATACAAGTGAACTTCCCTACAGCTGTTAGGTGTGTAGTAAGCCATTGAGTCAAAAAACTAGTCTTGATATGTATTTGGTAGTTCATGCAGAACATTGTCATTTCAAATGGGAACTGTGTATTAAAAAAAAAGAAAAAAAAAGTGAAATATCTGTTGATTTTGTTCCTTTGGATGCCAGTGTGTTGATGTAATTGATGTGGTGTAGTATTAAATACGCTTCATGTATAGTTCTGTTTGAATTTAGAATAAGTGCAATAATTCATAGTTTAGCCATAAGAACTAGGTTGGTTTTAGTGGCAAGGCATGGTACAAATATTGTAGGTCAAGTCGAATTTTGGTTACAACTTGTGTAAATAATACAAAGAAATTTGATGAGCTGTGTGCAGAGAAGGATGTATTACTGTAGACTTATATGTAAGTAATTGGTGTCTATAGAATTATTGAGATTTTGTTTGGTAACTGATAATAATGCTGAGTGGTGAATAATATGTGGCACAACACATTGGTTCATTGTAAAATGTATGTTTATTGCTGGCATGTTTTGTAAATGTAAAGATTATAATGTAATAATGTCGTAGATAACTATGAATAATTGGGAAACCAATTTTTTCGATAATTTGGAAGGGTGTTTTGTCATTTTAAAGGTTATTTCATTGAACATTTGGACGAATATGTTGAAAATGGACTGATATGAGGGGAGGTGTTTATTCATGATTAAGTAATAAGTTGATGTTGTTGGAACAAAAATTTTGAACTCTGTATTAAATGGAATTTGAACTACATGCAGTGTAAAAAAAAGGATGTAGTGTTTGAATCATTGGACATTTATAGTAATTAATGATCTGTGTGTTATAATGAGACTATTTTAAAAATTATGAAAAGAAAATGATTTAAGGACAATTCATTTAAAGTTTTGAGATTTTGTGTTAGGTTCAAAAGCTCTAAGGTACGCACTTGTAAGTAATGAGTATGGGTTCATGTTTCTGGTTAACCAGATATGTTTAGGGAGATATTTACAGTGTCATTGAAAACATGTTGTAACTACTTGGTTTATTGATGTATTTTGTTGAACTTATTAAGAGAATGTGAAAATTCTATGTAAATGCTGGATAAGATGAGGATAATGATGAATGGTGAACAACAAGTAGTACTGTGTTTGGATGATATATTTTATGGACAGTTACAGGCTGGGCTTAGGAACTTTTCAGCCAAAATTTTGGCAATTTGTACTGAATGGTTGGGGGGGGGGGAAAGTAGCATTTGCAGGACAAGGGTTTTTATTTGGTGAATTAATATCTTATGTGATCGTAATTTTCTAATATAATGTTTAAAATTGTAATTTTATTTCAGTGGTCTCGGTTCCAGAAAGGGAGAGTAAAGACAAAGTTACTTATTCCTGAATATTCTGGATAGGGTGTAATGTTTGTCGTTATGGCCAGGTGGCCTCGGTAGGAGGCAGTAGCTTTGTTTTTCTTTTCGTGTTCTGATTTTTTCCGCGAGAGTTTTTGCGCAGTTTATTTTTTAATGCGTAGTTTCTAGTTGCGCCCTGAGGGTTCTAGATAATTGAACGAATGACGAGGATCACGCCACCGAGAACCAGCCAATGAGAGCACGGTGAGTGGCACTCCTTCGCCCTTCGTTCTGGAATGTTTTGCCTCCACCATATTTAATCAAAGTCGTGACGCGATCCGGACAGGACGTGCACGGGCTGCGGCCCAAATATTTCCATGAAGTAAAGTTAGTGTGTGGCTAAACTTAACATGTACGGGTAGCACCGTGGCCTTTAAACTTTAACCTTTCTTTTCAGACATCTTTTAAACTCTGCAAAATTTGTTTCCGCCTGTACGTGTAGGCCGTTTGGTGCTGTGAGTCAGGATGGCTACTCATTCTTCTTCACCGCGTGTGTATTCACAGTGTGCTAAATTTTCTGATTTTGTCTCGCCTAATTGTCTGATATAGTCTGCTGTGTTACTGCTTGTAATTTTCTGTGAACCGGTTCCACCGTACTAAGACTGGAATAATGTATTTTGTGCCGATGTAAATGGAAATCTAATAAACCAGCAGTCTCGGATCGTAGTGAAGCATATTATTTAGTGATAACTTCTCTAAATTTGCAAGTTTCTGTGAAAGTTCTAAATTTGGTCTACAATGTGACGTAACCTACAAAAGTACTGCCAGTAAATTCCGGAGTACTTGACTACAGATCAATAGAAATGTTCCAATTTTTATCCTTGTCTTTTGGCTGGGTTATCATTGAGGTAGTGCACTGGTTTAGGAGGACTGGTGTTTTACATTTTTGCTGCCAAGAGGGGCACGAGTACGAAACTATGCGGAAAGTATCAGTGCAGAAACGTTACAATTTGTCGACCCAAGTGGGGCTCAGGAACTTGTACGAGAGAAAGTCGTTACAAACTAACAATTAAAAGAGAAATGGGGCACCTAGGGGGAAACACCTGTGCTCCCTCGACATACCGTCAAACCGTGACAAAAAGGAAACAAACTGGAGACCACGCAACTAGTCGGAGCGGTCAGAAGAGGCAAACCAAGCTACTTGAAGAAACCAATACAAACTTACCATTAATCAAATGGCGGTCGACGGTTAGCCGAGAGAGCAGAGAACAAACGACCACGCAGGACGGCTGCCGGAAGCGGAGTGCCATAGAGGCACGAGAGAGCCGGCCTGCTCGACAAGGAGGGTCAGGAGGGGAAGAGTGGAGAGGAGGAGAGATCCGATCATTTACGACGATAAACGAACATCGCTGATGGCGGGAGGTGCCGGTGGCCGGGAAATTTAAATAGAACAGTCACTTCTCACTGTCATCATCAGATGCAATTCAAAGTCCATGGCATTCCACACTGAGCTAACTCCTTCAAGGGAAGACCAGTTAACAAAAGGAAGTGGTCACAAAATAAACCCTTGTCTGGTTCTTGAGACAAGACTGTGTTTCATTTAGTGTTTCCCATTGCACTCCTCTGTACCTCAGTATAGTTAAGACTTTCTAATTTCCTAAATAAGAATAACACAATATCGGATTGCCCTGTTCACTCAAGCCCTCAAAAATTTATTTTATTGTTTTCTCCCTCCTGATTATGTACTTCTTACATGTGTGTCCCTCCAGTGCATTTTCCCCCTTGATATAGTCCTATGTTTACATCCTTTTGTTAAAGCCTTCTCTGTGATCTATTTTTTGGAGTACAATATCCCCATTGTTTGGATTTTCTACCCCACCCTTCCCCCCACTTCCTTAACACTCCAACAATTTCCAGTGTGTCAAATTGTTTAGTTAAATTATCTGTCTTCGACCATTGCTCTGAAATTTGAGTTTCTAGTTTCGAACTTTGTATCAAAATTTCAGCTTTTAATGTATCATTTTGTTCAGTAATTTTACTTTCAAAAGTTTCTTATTTCTTAAATAATCTCTGTTTTCAAAACCTACAAGGCCTACCAGATTTTCGTAGTGACTCATTGTTTACATTATTTCAATTTGAATTGCCCTTGGTCTACTTTATATAATTTTAAATCTACCGCAACATTTCCCATGTACTATACACACTCTTGATAAACATAATTTCCCAATATCAATAATCTTTAAAAGCATTCAGAACGGTGATAACATTATTATAAATTGTAAACATCAAACATTTTTCTAAATTGTACCAACTGAAAACAAATTTATTTTATCCTACTTAATGCCCAAACTTATTTGTAACCCTGTCAACATATAATTGTCTGATTTAAAAAAAAAAACTATAATAAAACTGTTTTTACCTACTGTACAACTATATTTATCCCTTTTCTTGTTTTGTTGTACCACTCCCACAATGTCCCGCAATGTTGGTAGACATTTTTCTGTGACCAAACCAATAACACAGGGAATGCGTGTTATCATTTTACTTGTTGAACAGCGATCTTGTGGTGACAGAATAACAATTTAGTATCTCTTCTCAGGTCATTGTTCTTCCTTCTGCTAAAAGAGCCTACGACTGCTCAAGCCGAACAGCTGGGCACCATGTTGTCACATCTTGGTTGTTGTTTTGTTTCACCTCATAACTTGGGCCCCTCGACCGAAGCCGTGCCTTAATATATCCAGCCACGCCCTTGCAAGCTGGATCGGTAAAGATGAACTGAACAGTAATTCTTCAATTTGCCACGACTTACTCTGTCAGTATTTATCATTCAAGGGATATGATACTATTTACATTACATCTCGAAATGAAAGATTTTTATAAATTTTTAAATTTTTATTCCCAGTATTTCACAATCACAAGAAAAACAAAAACTTATTCCTCCAGACCACGAGTGTATTGCCAAAGAAACGGGCCGCAGCCCGCTCGCACGACCGCACTGGGCCACGGCGCAAAGTTTTCTTTTGCCTGGCGATGGTCTTTTCGCATGACACTGTGAACAGTACTGCGTATTACTCAGCTAGCCAATCACACGCTTTGCACTCGCTTGTTGCCTAATAAGGTGTAAAAGTCAGCCTTAGAGGCTTCCCAACGTTCACCTTTACAACAACCCAACTTAAGTGTCTGATATATAGCAGAGGCTAAAAAAGAAAAAAAATTGTGCCACAGTATTTGACACCTCTACCTCTGACCAATAATGGTGTAGACTAGGTACCCTTGCTCTCTATGCTGCCATCTCCCTTTAGTCATGTGACTATAATTAGATTCATAGTTCCATAATTAAACTTGAACACTTATTATATGAAATTAAAGGAAAGTGAGATACCTTCCCCCAATACAGTGTCACCTTTGGAATTTATTTTATAAAAATTACACTAAACAAAATTATTTTTTTTAATAGGCAGATGTCCCTTACGCCTGCAGTTTACAAGTTGTTTTATTGTATTGTCTATTGCAACTTATAGGGCGCAAAAGTTGTTAAATCAGTGGCAAGGTATGTGCATATAATAGTGGCTGTGCAAGGAAGGGAGGGTAGAAGTTACTTTTAAGTTTATTCAATGGCTTGGCTGCAGGTTACCATGTTCACAGGAGAGTAAAAATTATTGCAGAGGGAAGAGGTGTGACGAGTGCTAGCTAGCAACCCCTGTTCTTATCAGATTTTGCAGGTTTTCGCGGCCATTGTTTAGCTTCTAGGCTTCTGGGTTGTAGCCGCGTCACTGTTGTAAAGCTTCCCGACGTTTTGGAGAGCATTGCAGCCTCCATCTTCAGGGTTGAGTTGCAGCAGCAACTGTAAACTTTCTGAGTCTCTGTGAGGTCCTTTTGCCTTTATATACAGTGGGCTGAGCCTGGGTGTTCCCTAATTGGCTGGGGTTGTCTGCCAAGTCCCTGCTATCTCTGCTGTGATTGGCTGTCCTGCTCGGCCAATCCCTGGTCACCTTCTTCCTGATTTGCTCAGATGTTTGAGTAATTGAGTAAGGACTTGTCTCTCTGTTACTTTTCTCCAAGATTTGTTTGTGAATAACGGTGCCCATCAAGTGCTTAATTTGTAGCCATCTTCTGTATTAATGTTGAATGGATGTTTTGATATACATATTCTATGTAAATGCCCCACCACTAAAACATTTATATTAGCAGTAAACAGATGCTTTACTATAAATTTTTCTATGCAAACGAAAGTACTCACGTCATAGTTAACAGGTTAACAGATAACTGCAAGTATCACCTGCCATCTTTATGCGTGTATGGGACTAAGAAAGTTTTCATGCATGTATGGGACTAATAAAGTTTTTCGTGCATGTATGGGACTAAGAAAGTTTTCATCCATGTAAGGGACTGAGCAAGTTTACATGCATGTATGGGACTAAGAAAGTTTTCATGCATGTATGGGACTAAGAAAGTATTCATGCATGTATGAGACTAAGAAAGTTTTCATGCATGTATGGGACTGAGCAAGTTTACATGCATGTATGGGACTAAGCCTGTGTACAGAATAACAATTACTGTACTTGTACTTAGCACGTTTCAAGAGATATCATTTGTGCTAGATAATTAAGGGACTTAGCTGTTCGCTTAGATTTCACATTTAATTAACCACGAGTTAAAGTAACAATTAAGAAGGCATTGAACTCAGTTTTGTGATAAATTGACTGAACAAGTTGCATTACATGCTTAACTTACATTCCTAAAACACTGACTCATCATACCACAATTACAGTGATGTATGATTATTTTCATTAATTTTTCAGATATAACACCAGATCTGGAGTGGTTATCAATCTTATAGTATTTTCTTATGTATTGGTTGTCTATATTACTACTTATTTTGTGCTGGAACTAAACTAAGCTTTGTATTTTTCTTTCTGACCTGTTAAAGTTGCGTATCGACATCGTGAGGCAGCCCCACGATGGGAATACCTGCCTGTGCGTGAGGCAGTGCTCATGTTGGCTGGGGCGAGGCTGTTTCGGGATGAGTTGTGTGGAGTTTGTTTTTGTGTCGTTATCAAATGTGCTTGAGGGTGAGCCGAGCTATCTGTGTGGACTGTTCTTCATTGCCAAGCTGTTGTTTTGCCTTGCATACATGAATACCAAAGAGTGTCGTGCATTGGTGTGATCAAATGACTAGCAATATCTGTTGTGGGACCCAAAGGAGAAATATTATCATAACAAAAATCTTGGAGAAGATGCATGAAAAATTGTATCCAGTGAGATGAGTATTTCAGTTGTCGAACTGAAGAGAAAGTTGATGCGTTGGATCCTTCATAATGGAGAAATTCAGGGAAAAAAAAGAGTCTCGTCAAGGTTCATACAAGTCTGGTTGGTTTCATAATTATAGATTATACCTCAGTTGCAAAGTATTTTTGCTTCCGACACGTAGTTACTATTTGAAGCTGTTCCCCTGTACTTGATTTGGATTCTTAGCAGACAAGAACAACCATGGCAATACAAGAGAAACTATGAATAATAGGTCTTTGAATTTTTTGTTCTTAGTAATCAACTTGCCATGGGACATACCCATTTGTAAGAAAATGGTCTACGTGATGTCGAAGTTCTTACACATGGTTTGGTCCTCGTCGAGGGACACTTAAACAGGCAACAATGATGATATTTCTTGATAATTTCTCCATCTGTAGCTCTAATTGACCAGTCAACAATAAGAGGCGTAGCATCATATAACTAGACATGTTTCAGCCTCCTTAAGTGCTATGCTCTCTCTAGTGGTAACACATATTTAAAATGTCCCGAATACCCCTGGTTACACTACAGTGCAAGTCACTTCATTATGGTGTGATACTTTAAACTGATAGTCTTCAGCCACTAAGAGGGTGAAATCAAGGTGGAAATAGAGCATTAGTGAACTGAAAGTCTATGGAAACGAAAAACTATGAGAAAAATACGCAACATTGCCTACACGTTAAAAAATTTGGAATTTTACTCTACTGAGAATCAAACTTGTATCACGATGGTGGGACAGCGCTGTTGTATGTACACAATTACTCTTCTATAGTTAACACTTAGGCATATAAAAATATCATCATGTAATACCGGGTTATACTAGTTTCTTACTTTTTAGACCACACTGAGCATGACTATCATAGAAATTCTGTTTGAAGCAGGGTCTCATAGGTTCAAGTCCTGCCTCAGACAATTATAAAGCATTGATCTGGAAAACAGTATGATTACATAAATATGATTTTTTTTAGATAGATCGAAACACACCAGCAGTTGGAAAATCAATAGCTGAAAACTCGCAAAATGCACTCAAAGAATCACTTCCCAGCAGCTCTGAACCATCTGTCACACATACATTCTTTGTAAAAGAATTGTGATTCGAGCCTCAAGCACCTCAAGGAAAAAAGTGACATAGTGCTTGTGATGAGGATGTCATGCTTAAAAAGACATAGAATATATTACTTAAAAGTGCAGAAATCACAAGTGATCTGCCTGTTTCATTTGGGCTAGATGTTGCAAACGAAATGAGGATCTATGATCTGGTAACCTTAGTGCATGTCTATGGTCAAATAAACATTATACTTTTGAAGCTTACCTTTGAAATGACAGATAAATATTTCAGGGTCATTCAAATAAACACATTCAAGCAGCTGGGCCAAGCATACTGTATATTTATATGCTACGACAACTCCTGTGACACCAGCATCGAGTACACAATATGCACATTGTGTTTGGGTTCTGATATTCCCACATGTTGAATGTTCAATTGTCATAGTTATATAGATGAATAAATGAATTGACAACATACATTATACTTATTCATGCAGACATCATGTTGACATTGTTAATCTTTACCTGTTAAAACAAATGAGAACATAATGCTAGGTAATTTAAAGTATTTATTTGGTGAATATCGGAGCAAGTTTTCTTGTATTTCCCTTTTGCTGGTTTATATGTATAGATTTTTGCATTCATTTATTTTATGTAGTGCAGGGACATAAACTAAATCCCTTTCATTTAAGATTCAATGTAAACATTGCACGAATAAAAATCAGATATGTATTACTTTTAATTTTAACTTGAAACTTGAATGTACTTGTTAAATAAATTTCAGTTTTCTATTTCAGTTATGCTTCATATCTTCATATTCAACGAGTATTCTGTTGAATATTAATTATTTTGCATAGGCCGCTCTTATACCTTGTTTTTCAGCATATTGCATTATACATTTGTATGGCATATGTGCAATACTAGCAAATGATTCGTAAATATCACTCATACTGTTATTCAAGTAAAAACTGGTTATCTATCAAATTGGTTGTGGACACACACCTATATTGAATGTAATAGACTTTGTAAACATGTTGGATAAAATGAAATAAAAAGTTACGTTGTGTTTAGCATAGAATATTAAATATAACTTGCAATATCAATTTAAGTGACATATCCTGCAACAATCTATTTAGGAACTTCACACGGTTTCTGCAAGTCATTGATACACCAACATGATGTATGTCTTTATTTTTTCTCCTCCACCCTCCTTTTTTTTTTTTTTTAAACTGGGTGTAGCACAATAATTGCGGCTGCAGCAGTTCATTCTAGCGATGCCATACTTGCCTCGTAGTTACTGATGGCTGAACTTGGCTCACGCAACAGCCTCACATAGTTCTCTTGCACCTTGAGGCAACCTTGCGACCATTTATGCCTCATGAAACTGCCTCGTGAGGTAGCCTTGCGAAGTCAATATGCACCTTTAGAGGCAGTCTTTCACCTGCTTAAAATTCTGTAGTAATTTTTAAAAGGCGTTATATTTTGCAAGACATGTACTTAAAATTGTCCTTGCGTTAGTTTTGTTTATGTTTTCATTTTCAGGGTTAATTTTTGGTATATGGAACTCCCATACATCAGTTGGAAACATTTTAGGCTCAGTGGTGGCTGCCCAATATGTGGAATCTGATTGGGGCCTCTCTTTCATCATTCCAGGCCTTATCATTGCATTTGGAGGGTTTGTCATTTTCCTGTTTCTGGTTACACATCCATCACATGTACAGTATCAGGAGACAGACTCTGCACATCCTAAGGTAGCTTCTTTGCACTGCAGTGCAGCAAATAGTTGTTTCACTTGTTTCAACTATTTTTATTGCTTATTATGTTTTATGTGACTAAGGGAACAAGGCTATAAAATTTGAATTTTGTGACTGGTTTTAACCAAACATATTTGTTTTTTGTACCGTGGTGCGGTTTTGCTTCCATTGCTTAGTGTGTGTTGCCAGGGAATGTGTCGGCTAGTAAAAATATGTTCACGGACAAAAGTTGTAATCACCTACGAGGAGTGGAAAAAATGAAATGAAATGGTATGATAGTCATGGACTTGGTTTAAATGATTACATTATGTTTATTATATCGTATGGACGACAGCATTGACAGTATTGTCATATGTTGTGGCCCACATTAGTAGAATTTAACACCCTCTTTATCCTAAATGTGTACACCAATTCAGTTGAGAAAGGGAGTCATCTGGTTGTATTATTTTCTATAGTTATTGGACTACAGCTGTAGTAAATGGCATCCAGTATCCTGCAGCTCGGTGCAGTGACATAATTGGAACTGTGAGCTAGTACCTCTCTTTTTCCATCAGAAACATTGTTACAAGTTACCATAGCCACGTATTGGTGTGGCTGGTGTTGCAAGTTAACTCAGGGTCAAGTAGCCTGTGTTGCAACCAGATGTGACTGTTCACACAGGAAAGGACTTAGGCCCAGCGTGAAAGCCAAGTGCAATAAGTCAGCTCCCCAACCAAGCTGCAATCCATCGTGATGCTGTATGCTAGAGGTATTCTCTGAGCACCACTTCTACTCCTGTTGGCAGTATCCAGCACAGCAAACAGTAGAAATGTTTTTGACACCACGTACCCAATTGCATTTAATTATTACTAGGCAGGTTTTACACTACTGTGACGTAATTGAAATTAAAGTCCCAACAACTCTTTGTATGTTTTTTTAATTAATTCAACAATACATGACTGACACCTTTTGTCCAGGAATTGTAGCCTTCAGAAAACGAAAGTCTCAAACTAAAACTTACTTCCGAATCACATCAGTAGCTACTTGGGGTAGTAGCCCATATGCACGTCTATTCACTCCCTTGGTATAATACTTTCTGCCTACATATTATTTTTGGCTGGGCAGCAGCTCGCACGTCAATTCACGCCTGCGGCACCACACTTTCTGCCTAAATGTTCTTGTTGATTGGGCAGAAGCTGACACGTACGTCAATTCACATCCGCGGCACAACACTTTTTACTGACATGTTCTTGTTGATTGAGCAGCATTTCACACGTACGTCAATTCACACTTGTGGCACAACACTTTTTGCCTACATGTTCTTGTTGATTGGGCTGCAGTCCACGCGCATGTCAATTGAAGTCTGCGACACAACACTTTTTGCCAAGAAATTGACGAGGCCTCTGCATGTGTCCCCTGAAAATTAATGCGCAGGTGCCTTTTGGCCAATCGCGTGCATCTAACCTACTGAAGCTTCTAGAAACTCCTCTGTCAGTATCGACACCTGCCTCACACAGACATGCACTAACATATTGATAAATTCCACTAATAAACAACAAAACATAGCTATGTCTCGTTACTTGGCCAATTGGGCCACAGCAATGCAATTTACACCCAAGTTGAAATCTGAAAACTTAACAGTAAAATGATTTCTGTAAAAGGTGAAAATAAATAAAAATTAGTCTTATATCTTCTCAGTACGGCTACCTTCGGAAATACATACATTTTTAAGTACACACAATAGTTTAAATTTAATAAATCATGTTATAGCTCTCGCAGTGTGCTGCCCTCATCATCATATCTCCCACAAAAAAATTCAACATGACATACTGATATTCACCAGACATGTGTTGCCTTGTTGAGACTATCTTCCAGCACTGTGAAAGCAAACACTACACAAGAAGTCTCTGATGTATCACTGTGCCATTTGGGTACCCAAATTATTAGCAGAGGCAGTCTGAACTCTATTTCCAAATTATGAGGCCAGCTGAAAGGCAAGTTTGAGGATGTTTTCATGCCATTTTAGTGTCACTACACTAAACATAGTAATTATTATTTATAATGCAGATATGTATTTCATCACTGAACATTATGTGATGACATTTGTAAATATGTAATGCCTCTGATTACTGCATGACTCACACTATTGCCTTCCATTTTCTAGTTTTAATGGCACATCAAGAGAAGGTGTACCAATAATCTGGCTGAAAATGGTTTGCAAAAAGGCAGTACAACATGGTGACCCTTTATTGTGTGATGTGTCATGTTAAACTCGAATTTGAACAATGTGTTTGGGTTCCCTCATGCCACTATGATATCAGAATGCCAGATGTGTTTAGTAGTCATATGAAACATTGACAGTTAATAATGCTGACTCACAATGCATCCTTTGTAAAAACTGTTGTGTACAGGTAAGGCAGTTTCATGCATCTAAATTTGTATTCATTCATCTCCTTTCACTGTGTTGACTGTCTGACATGCTTTATAACACTGTTGCTACAATCGTGGTGGGATCACAAATACACAAGATGTTTCAGATCATTGCAATTCCAATTCCTTACACAACCAGGGGTGTTTTGCATTTGTACCTATTATATTCAGTGCAAACCATTTCTTCTGGGTGATTATCATTTTTGTCCATCAGTGAATCATTAAACATTAGTGGGAAAGGTAATTTTTGGGGATGTGTTGGATAGTGTTTTTGTGTTTCTAGATGTGACAATATATTAATATTGAGTGATTCATAAAAGTCATTGTTTGAAGTTCTTAGACCTGGCCTAAGGAAGACAACACTGTTTTTGTGAGCTTTATGTCATATGTATGAAAAGTAGTTGAAAATATAACTTCAGTTAAGTGTGAATTAGCTCAGTATATGTTTAATAATTTCAGCAAGGGTAATGTATGTATACTGGCTATTTGGAATTTTAATGCCTAATCATTAGTGACAGTTTCTTTAGACCAATTGTAATAGAAAGCTCTGTAAACTTATGTATGGAACAGTAGTTTCACACAAAATTAATTGTTCAAACGTATGACTTACACCATCTTGTGAATACTGTAGTGTGAACATGTGTATAAAACATTGTGCATTGAAGAAGGTGTGCAACAAAGTGATTAGTGTTTAGTGCCATTGTGTAACCTGATGTTCACACATGGTTGCTGAGCGTTGTTATTCTGTTGTTATAAGATGCAACTTTCAACACAATTAAATTACATACATGCTTCTCTGAAGATATTATAGTTGGTCCAAAGAAACTGTGACTGGAGTTATAGGTATTCAGAATTTCAAAACACCTTATTTGTGTATTTGTGCATATACATATACATGTCGTGTTTGTATGTGGGTGTGTATGCATTTATATGTATGTGCACATATACACACCCTAACACAGACACCATGAACTGGAGTTCTTTTGCACCTGTACAGTAACTTTGCTCCATATTCCATCACTCAGAATTTTTTTAATGCAACTTTGCGAAGACTGAAGTGTGGCAACGTGGTTGATTATTAAAATCTTAACTATAGTGCAATATTTTATATATTTTTTCAAATTGTAAAACAACAAAAATTTGGTTTTATGGAAAGTTACTCCATATGTACTATGGGTACTAAAGTAACCGTGATTTACTATGTGTGTGTGTCTGCATGCATGCTCTCTCTCTCTCTCTCTCTCTCTCTCTCTCTCTCACACACACACACACACACACACACACACACACACTCACACACACTCACACATACACACACATACACACACAAGCCATTTGAAAATCATCAAAAATTGTTAGCTTGTTGAACCCTAGTGATGCCTCAGTTAAACCAGGTAGTACAGTACAGGGGACATTTACTACCTAAACAGAATATTAAGGGAGATATATATGCTAGAAAATTATAATTGGGAATGGATTTGGGGAAAAGATTTGAGATTCATATACAGCTCTTGGAACAACACATTAATGTGATGAAGTCAACCTCAGAACAAACCAGTGTTAATATTCTTCTCTGTAAGAAAAATAATGGGGTTGTTACATTCACCTCTTTTACCATCAAGATGTACAAAGAGGATAATGCAAATGAAGGTAAGCATACCGATCTTCAGCGAGGTAGGTACGCACACATTTCTACAACACCAGCAAAAATGTTCCTAACACGTGTTTAATAACTATGGGAAGAATGCCCACATATGTCGATCAATACACTGCATGTTCTCTTTGTGCTTCAAAGCTAGTGATGTTTATTTCGACTACAAACTATGATTATGTAGCCAGATTAAAGACATGAAACTCTTGATCTAGAATGGTTTATTTGTTTGTATTTGGTCAGTTTACTACTACTGATTTATATGACAGTATATGCTTTTAAATGGTTTTGACAGATTGTTACTTTGATATTGTCCTTTCGCATGTATAATTTTTAAATACACATGAAGCATTTTATCTGCTGGTGAAGGTAAGGTGTGTGCTTTCCATTGTGTCAGTTCTTTTGTAACAGTTTTTATCAAAACTTAATTGTTGATCTAGCTAATATTATCACATTCCCTGTGACCTGTACTGAAATCTTCTAAAATTGGTGGGTTGAAGAATCAGTTACATATGTTTATATTTATTTATAATAAATATAATATATTAATATTTATATAATATATATTATATTTTTACTATATGTTATTTATTATGTATTATATACAGTGTATTATATATATATATCTGTGTGTGTGCACGTGTAAAGGAATCAATTTAAAGTGCATGTTGTATGTTTTTACATATTTGAAATACTATTGGCAGCGATGCAAGACACTTGATGTTGTGTTTTTATAGCCATGATCATGGTTAACCTCTGTTAATGTCTACATTGGAGATGTAGATTATTATTGTTTGCTACAAAACTGGGTAAGTAATATATGTATTTTTATCATCAAACTTTTCATAAAGTGTTCAAGTACATGAAGAATATACTGTCATCTCGGGATCATCCACAAAAATCATGGAATCAGACACAGCAGGTAATCTGCAAGTGATGTAAAACAAGTTTTTTAAACATGTTATGTCCTGTGTTGAAAACTGCTCTTCTGTTGAGTGATGAGAGCTGGCAACTATGGACAATGCTCTGCAAACACATTGTAAGAACTTTACAACCATTCCTTTACTCTAAAGTTCTCTTCAAATTACGAAATCATTAATCATAACATAATACTGCCACTGCTTCTTCTCTCTTAGCCTGCTGTTTTCTTCCCATGATGGTGCTTGTGCGTTGTGTCCTTCCTTCCCTCGTAGTTGTACACACACTCCTGTAAATGTCAGGTGTTTTGAAATGGGACAGTAAATTATTAGCAAAAATGATACAAACCAGTAATTTTTTTTCTTACACCCACAGCCATTGAATGAAAATCAGCACAGAAATATGTAACAAATAACTCATTCGTTATTATTAATGTAATTCACATTATTGATAATATACACTAGTTTACACACATACGTATATTGAATTATATACCACATAGTTTTGCATAATATCATACTTTATTGGCAACATCTTAATAAAATAATGGGTGTGAAAATTTGCAATTGAATGTGTATTTTTTTACTCTATATTATTTTTGTACAAGGGTAAAAGTTTATAATAAGTTTTAATTCTGTTTTCACTTGATATATGGTAACAGAATATAATGTAAAATGTTAAGAATATCAATAGAGCACCGTTGTATGAACTATCTCATAACTGCACTGCCACAGTGATCTAGCAATGTTGAACAAAATGTTTACATGTTGGAAGAGAGGGATGGGATGAGATGTTACAACTATGTGATAAGGATCTATTCCAGCAGTGAATATGCATTGAAGGGCAGGCAAGAAACAGACCATGCCGACTTTAAGGGAAAACAACAATGGACTGCTGTCATCATCTTTAGGTCACGTGTGCAACCACCACAAAGCGACATTGATGTCCATCACCATGTTGACACACAAAACATTTATTTAAGAAAATGGGCTCTAAATGTGTAAGCAGGAATAAAAAAGTTGGACATGTATAATTGCGTAAAGTAAACTTGTATGAATCTACATCACATTAAAGTTTTGAAAGTATTTGTCAGACATATTTTTTCTATTATCAATATTAATTTCTCAGAAAATGTGTAACTGCTGCTTCTTTTAGTTTAGTTAGTTTTTTTTCCCTCTCCCCCACATCCATTCTATGACCAGCTGGATAATTTATGGCTCAGTATCAAAGCTGTGGGCTGACATTGGCGAAGGGAAACAGCATCTGTCGTGTATCATGTATCTATTACTGACAGTCAGCACCCCTTTTCCCCTCCTTCTCTTACTTCTACTTACTTTTTTTTACAATTATCCCAGAATAAAGGGCTAAAGTTTACATAGGCATATAAATACTTTCTCCTTACTTGTTTTTTTTTGTTAAACAAATCTTTACCGCCTTTGCTAATGTTATTAATTGATGCACTTCTCCACTATTTTCCTTTTTGTTATGAATTGGAAGACTGCTTGGAAAGTATAGTTTCTGTTTTTATGTCCTAAACCGTGGTTTTAGTTATTTGACTGTATCAGACAGTTGTTTTATGCAAATAATTTCCTTGTTATAGTTTATTTATCATTTCTGGTATCTGTTATAGTGCTAACACGATACACTTTATACATTACTTGGTTGAAAAAAAGGCTCAATGTTTCACTAACTGAAGTTTTCTCTGCTGAGACACGAAGCTGTTGCATGGAAAATCATTCATTGTATGAGACTGTGGTGCATGTATGCAGGCAGGGACAGTGCAGTGGCTGTGCGGCAAAATGTCTACCAGCAGCTACTTAAGCGGTATGGCTATCAACGTTGTGTTTCAACTGAGTCCATCGGACATTAAAAGTCAGCATCATGAACTATAGATGCTAACATGCATATTATATTACTTAGCCAACAATAATATTACATGTAAATGTTTATACTACACTAGTTTTTACTAACATTTGGATAACTTCAAATGTCATAAGTATTTACATTAAGGGCGCTGCCTACCTTGAAGCCACAGCGTAAGCAAGCATAGGGTTTTACAGGTTAAATTATTTTCCACCTGGCTCAGGAACAGTTGAAGTTCGTCTCGGTGCTGCGTATATTGCTATGGGTCGTTTGGGCAGTTTTTTCTAATACCCTGACAATAGTGGCCAAAAAACACTTTTAACATAAAAAACACATGAAAATGGCTATTCATAATTTATTTTCTGCAATTTTATTTCCGTATCAATGTTCTCCTTTTCTTGGTGCAGAAAATGGTTTTCATCCAGAAGCAATATCAGAAAAGATGACAGAGTGCCATTGAAAAACAAATTTTAACATGTAAACCCCTATTCTTTCTCTGCTGTGGTTTCGAGGCAGTCAGCCCCCGTAAGCCCTAACATTTAATAATTATTTTTCAAAATATAAGTACTGTTATTAAGTGCCAAATTGAATGACTTGTGTATGGATGATCTAGAGTTGATTTTACTCTCTAGCGAGATTGAAGAGTTTGTGTCCTAAAAATTTCTCAAATTAATCTAGTGTTGGTCTTGATTTCATCAATAACTTGTAGTTGTATAATGTACGGACTGATTTATTGTATTCTATTTCTTGCCATTTATGTATTTTAGTTAAATGTTATTGTTTAATCATTATTGTTAAGATATTACATTTTTTCTATTTGGTTGACCACAAGTTAAACTATCGTTAGTTGTAAGTATAAAAAGTTATCATTAATTGAATCACTATAGGCAGAAAGGGAACAGCTCAAGTTTAACAAAGTTGTTACACCAGTTCAATACTAAGCATTACCATCTTGGGTATTGGGATGAAAAAAACTTTATAGTTGGTATGTTTTTACAAAGATTTGTCCATGTTAACAAAGATGATGTACTGTGCTGTTCAGAATAAATGAGCGCACTCGTGGAGCCAAAAATATTTCAAAGTCCCGTTTGGGTATGTTCAGTGTGTACCGCAGGGGGACTAAGTCTCAGGCGCCAAACAGAGCTTGTGAATCGAGATGCGCACTGCCGCTCGGAAAATAAAACTCCTTGGAGGGAAAAGCACACAACTCCTCGCAGAATTGAAAATGTTGGTGTGCAGCTTATTTCGTTGCATTTATTTAACAGTATTTGCAGATTTCTAGTCATTTTGTCGAGCACAATAAACAAAGTATATATACAGGACAGTGTAATATAACATGCTGGTCTTTGAATAAGTGAATCATTTCCTTCTCTTTCTAAAGATAATTTGTAGGTACAGATTCAAGAGCAGTTTACTGAAAGAAAATGTGAGTTGTTCTTGGGTCCGGAGCCCGTCTGGAAATGAAGCGAAAGTTAAAAAAATGTGGCATACCATTTAAACTTTTAACATTTTTTATGATATTATATATTATCTGCCATCATATTATATAATTATGTTCTACAAATTGGCATTTTTGTATTAAAAGTCTGCACTTATACATTACAATTGAATTGTGATATATTTGGGAGTGGCATTAAATGACCACCTCAAAAATAGATACCTGACTAGGTCATTGTCGAAAGAATATTTGCTATCTCCGTATCAGCATATTTTCCGTCAGAAATGCGACTCGGTTATGGAACTGTAAAATCAGAAAAACTGAAAATATATTTATAAAGTTTATATTTAACGTCCTAGTTAGTTCTGTAACTGCTAGATTGTTACCGTAGGCATATGGCGTTTAACCTCTCCCTTCTTTTAAGAGCGGAGTTACTTTATTTTAATTAGTTGATTAATCAATGTAGGCTTTGATTAAATCCATCCCGTGCCAGGAATTGCCTCGACTAGCCCAGCGGGTTTGATTTACTCAAGATCACAAGTCAATCAATGTCAGTAAGTGACCAACCACTCAATACTTATTTTGCGAGAATCTATATAGGTTAAAACTACCAAGTGAAACGAGTGATATTTCTTTATATGGTAACCTACTCCACACGGTCGTAAACGCCCTTATTCGTGGCAGGAATCCCACAACTACCTCCTGCACCGCACTCAGGCCACTGTGCCAGCTTCTTGGCCTGCGAATTCCGATTAAATCGGTGGACGTCTAATCGCCTTTGCACGACAATTAACTGTAATTAAACGCGTAATAAAGGCTCTTGGTAACGCACCCCTGGTGGCCTACCGAAATGCGGACCCGCGGGACACAGACACACGCGTCCGTCCGTGGCTAAGTCCTAGACTGGTCTCCCGGCACTGCTGCCAGTACACACGCCAAGCGACGATTTCAGACGCGGCTCCCCCCAGCCAATCAGGAGCTGTGTTTCAAATCCCCGGCCTTCTGGTATTGCTCCGAATTCAGGCGGTTACGACCATCTTTCGTGGTGATTTTATTTCCATAAAATCGCAGTTTACATTTCTCTAATTCTACATCATTATTTCTTATAATTACCTATACTTATGACAAAACATATATAAATACTTGAAATTTAAATCAAACAGTTGGGCGACTTGGCCGTTACCTTGCCTTTCCTCGCCTCCACCTCCTGGTGACCTCGTGCAGGCAGCAGGAGGGGTCGACAGGCACTTAGTCACTGTTGACGGCTACACAGCCCAGAGTACTTACAGATGTGTGGGCGACTACCCTGGCTCTCATCTCATCATCTCCCCAGTCCAACATATAAAATATACATTGACTCTCCCTGATCATCTTACTATCATCCCTATCACATAATAATATTTACACAGAGTACAACAAAACTTGAACCAACTATGTACTACAATTCTAGCCTTTTTTATATTGCCGTGATTGCCACTGCTTAATTCTAAGAACATTTCATACTTAATTCTAATGGACAGTTTTTAATGATATTTACACAAATTATCCCTTCAATATGTACATTTAATGTATATCGGGCTATGCCTATGACAGGCGTAACAATGTTTTATTAGGTGTCATTCACAGTTTAATGTGTAATATCCTATTTTAAGCAGCCTTCTCTGAGTTTAAGTAATGCAGTCAAACAAATTACTTTGCTTAGTTTATTATAACTATTTGGAGACCTAAAATGTACGACATTTCAGTAAACTGCACTTTTTATTACATAGTTGTTATGTGCCGTAGTCTAAAAGGTATTTAAGTACAACTGTAGGGGCAATAATATAGGTTTTTCCTATTTTGCTTAGGGATTGTTAGAGCTTTCTTCCGTTGTTTAATGTTATGATGGAAGCAGCGGAAGATAAAAAACTTTTGCAGCTTATATTGGCATCTTATAAATTCATAACGCTTTAGGTTTGTCTCGTAATATGTTTCATGGTCGGTCTTCTTGAACATAAGTTTCGGTCTCGCAAACTATCATTCCAGTGCTGTGAAAATAACAATTTAATATCACAGAATGCAAGAAATTTTGAATATAGAATATTTTCGCACATGCATGCATTGAACGTTCCTAAAAGTGATGGAGAAGTATTTGTTCTCTTATTACTGGCCCACGGCTATGCAGCCCCTCGGCCAAGAGTACATCTGTATTATTATGTCACAGGTATCAGTAGGACTTAATTAAGAAACTTTTCATGAGACCATGGTATAGAGACAATTATTTCAGATCATTTGGACGAATCAAATTAACACCTAGCCTGACCTGGGAAGACAGAGAAGTAAAATGTGGGAATGCCCGCTGAATGTGTTACCTGAAATCGACGTAAGGACACAACAAAGGATGAATAGCTCAGATTGACAGACAATTGTGCACTTGAAATACTCGTTAGTGTTGTGCTAATTACTCCATTGTACTCATGCCTCAAAAAACGTAATACAGCTCTGTTCAGGCAGAGCTCTTAATAGAGAAGAACGATTCCTGCTTGATGTTAGTATTTTGAAATATAATTCTAACTGAAGCAATCCATTATGAAATTTAAATACATATTACATATATTATTATCCCATCTGAAAAAAAAAAAATCTGCGTTGGATTTCAATGTCTCGAGTTTGTCTCTTCCTTGAGTTACTAAAATTTTTACGAACATACTAACACTTAACTCACACATGTAGCATAAAATAATGTTTTAAATTTAAAATATCTTATGTGAACTTCAGGAGGGGACCACAGAGAGAGCTCCATGAGCTCCATTATTGATTTTCTGAGATAAATAAAATATGGTATAGGTTTTGCAATTATTAAACGACTTACATTTTATGTCTGAAAATGTAAAAATGTTAAAAAATGAGCTGCAGCTTGTTTTAGAATCAGTTAAATATTTTTTTGGTTGCAATATGTGCCAGGAAATCTTATATATGAAAAAAATAAGAACTAGTACATTAAAGTTAGCAGTGAAATCTATCAAATTCTTTATATTTTTAAATTATTTTGGTGAAGAGCTATTACAAATAATACTTACATTACTTACATAAATAAGTTATTATTTCTTTATAGTGATAACCACATGTTTCTTGTATATGTACTAAGATTACGAGGTATGAGCGCATTGAGGTATTTAGTTCGTATTTATTATTCCGTCAGAATAGCAAAACTGATTTGCTTTGTTGAATTTCATATTCATGAACACTACAGTATTTATACACTACGTTGCATTAGTTTTACATGTTTATGCTTTATAACACTCTGATCGTACATAGCTATTAATTTCTCAATGAAATACCTCATTCATATTTTATTGGAAAATTTATATTTCAAGCAAAAGTTTATAACAAGTGTATTCGAAAACAAATATGAAAAGGATATTCTTCTCATCTTCATTATAATGTTCATGACACTACCTGTGACAATGCCCTACCTGGGAATAAATATAAGTTCTGATTTCAATTGGGACCAAAAATACTGCTTAGACATACTGAATACAATGTTTAACAGAAAATGTAATCAATATAATAGTCACAGAAATAGTTTTCCTTTCTCAGTGTTGGCCCATTTGCACAGCAACAGAAACTTTTCTTGATCATCAATCATTTACCATCAGATTTGGCATTGACCTTGACAAGACCTTCAAAGCATTACAGCTGACTTGTGGCTGTATCACATTGAAATCAAATTAGGGACCCCATGTACGTTCTAGCTCAACTGGGAGCAAAACCTGCACAAGCTGCATTTGAATAGCATGGCCCCCCTCCCCGGGTGGTGCCAGGGCTCTGATTGGCCTAGAGGGTCATTAGCAGGGCATGGTCTTTGCTGGTATTGGTTGTTGGGGTTTTTAGGTACGAATATCACCTAAGTGTCATGAGGCCTGTGATTGGCTGAGAGCTAAAGCCCTCCCCTAGCAGGGAGAGGAGGGGAGGGGAAGTGAGGGGAAAGAGCCCTTTTGATACAAGTTTGTGTCTAAGGGCCATGAAGAGGAAGTATATACCCCCTCCCCTGCACCCTATCTGCCCATTATAGCTACCTTATAGCATACCCCAGCCTATCCTCATAGCATACCCCTGCCTGTCATTGTTACATACCCCTGTAGCCTCTCCTGTCTTAAAGCATACCCTTCTACCCTCCCTCTCCTTATAGCATACCCCTGCCTGTCCTTAATAGCTTACCTCTGCATTAAAGCATACCCCTGTAACCTCTCCTTATAGCGTACCCCTGTCTGTCCTTATGTCATATCCCTGCATTAAAGCATACCCCATGCAGCCTCTCATACCCCTCCCTCTACCTAAAAGCATACCATCTCCCCTGTCTAAGACATACCCCTCCCTACCTTATGACATTCCCCTCCATCCATATAGCATAACCTTGTACTGCCCCTCCATCCTTGTACCCCTGCCCATTACCTTGTAGCATACCCCCTCCAGCCGATCCTTATTCCCTCCCTATCCTTATGATATACCCCCTCCAGCTTTCCCCCTCCCTCTACCTTAAAGCATAGTCCACCCCTCTACCCCTGAAGCCTATACTTGATACTACACAAGTTTTAGCATACCCCCTCCTGCCTACCCCTCTTTTCCCTCCCCCTGCAGGCTCACCTCTAGTGATGTCCGCTCCTTCCACTTCCGAAGCTCGACTGAGGCTGGCTGGAGGAATCACGAGTATAAACTGGTACTCCCACCCTACTCCAACTAGCATTTTATAAGGTAGGGTTCAAGTATTTAGTTCGCGAAATGTCGCTGCTGCAGTAATTTGGTAGATGTGCACAGCATAACAAGGTAAACGTGAACTTTAAATTTGTACCAGCAAAAGTTTTTTTTTATCATTACATGCCTATTCTTATTATTTTTTTAAATCCACTGCTGGATCTTACTATTTAATTATAACTGCAGTAAGTTATAGTTCATTTTTTTTCTTTTAGAATGAACATTTTTTCTTTAACCATATTATTTAAATGACAAGGAAAAATGAAATAATAACATAGACATTTCACTTCAAATTTAACATTTATTTCTCAATGCACCAGTACCCTTAAAGACAAATACACTCACAGCCATATATTTTTTTTCATAGTCCAGCAGAATGTAGTACTCCATTAGGCATGTACTTGCAGCTGAACACTTTGACGCACATGCAGTTGCATGTAACACCACACACACGCATATCATTGATGCGAGCACAATGTTGTCAGTGTAAAATGCTACACAGATCAGAGGTCATAGACTCCCCCTAGTAGGAGATGTGCGATCCAGCACCACGCCATGCATGGATGCTCCAGTGGAAGTCAGGCAAACTGTAGAGTAGGCACAGAAGGCGAGCAGCCCCAGTGTAGAGATACAGACAACCTCGTGTGAGGAGGTGTGTAGACAGTCCCGTTGTTCACATCCAGAACGTCAGGCTGGACGAGCAGGCATTAGGCAACCATAAAGCTCATCAGGCAGCCAGGTCGGCAGGTGTGCAAAGTCAGGCAGGTGGGTAGCCAGGCAGACATGAGTAAAGTCCCTTGTTTTTTAATTTCATAACTTGAACTGTACAGAGGAACGCAAAAGTGACCCTACTGCAAAGTCGTGATACCGTCTGTGTTGATGTAACACTTATTGTCAGCTGCCGACAATGCTACTTTGGATACATGTTCCGTATATTCAACGTGATCATGCAACCAGAAATGATGTTGGGTGCCCCAGACCCGTGAATTTTGCATTAAGCATTCCAAATAATCACTAAATATGAGCGTGTCCAGCACATTACCCTTTCCACCTTTAGCTTTACGCATACTTTTCCCATCCTGTAGGGTGTAAGCATAAAGTTTAGGGTGCAAACCTACAAAGGCGGTGATGATGTTGCCACCACACTCATCCTTCATAACGCCTGAAACACCCTTGTTTGTGCAAGGAAAACCTTGACGATTATCTGGCACATAGTTGGAAGTGTCAAAAAATATGGCCAAATGAGAAGCTATGCAAGCGTACACATCATGACAGTGCACACCGTAAATCAAACTGTTGGTATTGTAATACAGCACGTGTAAGGAGGGCGAAGGAAACATTTGTGGCGTAAAGTGATAATGGAAATCATATAAATACAATTTGGAAAGGTTGAGAACAGCAATACCTGTGTACAGCGGTTTGTTGAAGGTAATGTCAAGCTTCTCCATCTCGATTAAAACCAGCTCATCAGCTAGCATTTGTCGCCCTTTAAACGTTGGGCGCCCAATTAGTTCTGCCGCACCATATATTGTGTTGTACCTCGAAACGACACGAATATCTTGTACCTGGCGAACATTTTGAAGACACTTACCATAAACGGAACTACACATTAATTTATAAAATAATTTCTCTAACGCATTTGCCGCCTGAGAGTGGTTGTCTGGGTTAAAACTAATGTAAGGCGTCATCCATGCACTCTGGTCAAAATGCAATTTGTGGTGAACAGACTGCAGAACAGCGATATACGCCAGGTGGTGCTTCAGTGTTTGCCCGCGTATAATATAATTCTTCCGCTGTTCCAAACTGCGCCCGGGTGAGTTTTAGCTGGTGCAACACTATATTACCAGTTAAAAGAGTCCAGCGATGCGTTCATGAAGTTAAAAGAATCTGTAAATCTAAGTCGTACTCTGTGCGTGCCTCCTTGTACAGTGTTCCCGTAGGGAATATGTTTTGTGATGCACTTGTAACTCTCCAAAGTGTTCCCAATGACTTTGATTTTGCCAGGGTTTTCGACAATCACATTGCTGTCTGCCTGCGTTACACTGCAAGTGGCCAGTGGATGCGTGAGAAAATGACAGTCGTAATTTTGCATGTTGTGGAATACAGCTATGAGCTGAGTCTTCGCAAGACGGAACTTTAAATTGCACTTATTGTGCGCGTATCCTCTTAAGTTCACCAGTCAGGCGGTCATGGTTAAGTGCAATTTTGTCTGAAGCATTATGCAAGTCCTTCTTGCAAATGTGACATTAAGTCTGACTCGTGAGCAGGACCCTATCGGTCGCAGTAAGCGCCTTCTTACCTACATCTACCTTGTAAATGTCACATACATGTTTTGTCAGCTCGATAAGTTTACCCACAAGACGCTCCATACAATCCTCACCCACAAACGTATGGTACTCTGTTTTGATAGCATCATAACTACACTCTAACAAAACAGACGCAGCGTACGGCACGTGTTTATTCATAACCGTCATGCTAGAACCCCCATCTTGTGGCATACATGTAGCCATGGGCTGCAAAAAAGCTTCATTGTCGCAATATGCTACAAAGCCCATTCTCTGCTGCTTAGGAAAGTTTGTGAATTCAAGCCACTTATCATCCTGGCTAGGACATGTAGCTCATACAGCAGAGTGTTGTTTACACTGCTCAGTGTGTGCAGTGAGTCTGTCTTCGCTCGAAAGATACTGAAGACAGTACTGGCAAAACCAAATTTTTCCTCGAAACGCGACACCTGATGTAGCATCGTAGCGAAAGTCATACTAGTGTCTTAAATACTGTCCTAGGAACAGGGTAAGATGTGCGTCTGTCAGCATTGCGCGGTGCGGGATATAATTCCACAACCACGCTGTTTAAAAAGCAGTCATCGTTAGGACAGTCTACATTGACGTAATCTTTCCTATTGCCAATAAATACAGGGACTTTAGTGTGTGCAGCACCTACTGTTAACAGCCTATACTGAGATATATGCTCTTACAGTTGTAGGAGGAGCTTCATAGCCCACCCACTACCACGCCCAGTAAACTCCATGACATTGTTTGTAAGTGTGGGAATGAATTCCTCATCATATGTTTCACCCTGCATCTGAGGAATCGAGAAGCACCCATGATTTGGAAGAGAAATGAAACATCTATGTGCTTGTTTCCTCCGTCAACCCGCATTTAATATATTTACAGCTCAGAGAGACATACACTTTAATGGGACAGTGTTATCGCGAAAGTAAAGCCAGAAAGGACTCTATACACCTGATAATAAATGTGTTAAAATCCACATCGGTTTCAGCCCGATCATTACTGATACGCGCATCAACGTGTCTGTTACCAAACGCCTTATCCAAAAGCATGTAATTCTGGACATAAATGATAGACGGGACAGTTTGCGAGCTGGCACTCCACACCTTCTCCGTAGCATATACCTAAATAGGTATCAAAGTAATTCGTCCATTTTCAGTGGAAAGACTTCTTCATATATTCCTCCAGGGTTTATGTTCAACTTGAAATCATCTTTATCAGCCCAACCAGCTGCTTTGTAAGCTTGTTTCTCGTACTTACAGACAGAAATGTAATTTTTTTTGTCAAAGTATTACCAACATCACTCAATTGGTTAATCTCCACACAGTTCAATTCATAGGCTATACAACCAAAGAACTCCAAAAGTCCGTTTCACATGATACTCGTGTGTAGGGCGTTAGTTCCGTCAGTTTTCTTACGTTCCTCGCAGTCTTATGTGCGACTTGTAAGGCAATGTGTATACATCTTGATTCTGTATACAATTCCTTATTTCTGATGGAAAAACTAAGGACCTCTTCTAAACGGTTCATATATATGCAACTTTTGTCTTTGTGATTGCGTCATCAAAAGTTGTAGGGGTATCAATATTAAGAACTCAGTCCATGTTTGTTCACATTATATCCTAACCTCTCTAAAAATTGTATGTTGGAACGTGTTAACTGTATAGGCTTCCGACGAGCACTGTTAAGCTTACGTGTGTGCTCACAACGTTTTATACTGTGCTGTAACACGCGTCTGTGCGGTGTTGTGTTATTAAGAAAATTAATCCCCATTGTGTAACACACTGATCATATTCTAATACATTGATGTTGCTTTTATAGTTTTTTACTTTACTTTCTTCAAGTGAAATCGTACTGCTATTTCCTCGCTGTGAAAGTTTACCAACCTGTTCGCTTGGTCTACTATGCGTGAGACGATTTCATCCACGTGGTTAACTATTACAGGCGTGTAAATTAGTGTATGAGGATGTTCAATTATTTTGAAACCCGGAGGAACAGAACATGTAAACTCGGTTGTTTGTTTGTCGTTTAAATAGCAACCTCCCGCGATATTCAGGTTAACTCTACAAAAGTTTACTGGAAATATATTTACAGGATCTTGCGATTCGTGAAAATGGTTTGCACGGTAAATTGCTGGTTTAAAACCTAGCATTCTTCAAAATGTGTTGCGAGCTCCAAAAACTATTAATACGTTACTTAACATCCTACACTTAAGTGTGTTTTTATTTCCTTTTAGAGAAAACATTGTGCCTTTAGGTAATGCAATCCTTAAATATTCTTCAATAGCAGAAATTTCGTAGGAACCTTTAAGAATTACTATTTCATGTTGCTCACCGCCTGTCTGATATACAAATCTGTTGTTCCCAACATCAATGTTTCGTAGTGAATTATTACTAACGAGACTAACCAAACATACTTGCCATTAACTGGACAAGTCAAGAGGCGGAAAATACGTAGCTTTCAATTCAGAGGATTTACCTTTAACAATAAAGTTAGCAACATTATTACTGGTCTCTGTTTCCCAGCTACGCGTTGCTTTTATATATTTGTGAGAAATTTCAGACACAAACTTCCACAGTTCTACGTGTGTGGTAACTGGTTGGTCAAGTAATTACACGGTACTTTACTTCTCCGCAAGTAAACACGTACCTCTTTTGGCGGGCCCGATCACCGAAACTTAATTACTAATGCGCATTGCTGTCTAATTTACTACAACGTGTTCAGTGCGTACCATAACCTTTACGTTTGTCCAAATTAACTATTACGTTTTCACGTGTGTGTGGTTTTCGAGGAAGAGCGTTCCTCATGTACATGCCTCGAAAATGTGGTATACGCAGTTTTTTAGTGTAATAACGCAAATCTCTATTGGTTAGCGTGCGTTGCAGTAAACTGTTTATTATATGTGTTTACATCTTTATATACCTCTCCCTTGAGAGTAAGGTCTTAAATAGAGACTGCACCCGTTTTTTGCAGTAGCGGCTAAAGTTTTCATCTTGGCAATGTAACGCATAAGTTCCGCTAAAAGTTTTTCATTAGCGTTTTTCGATGTAATTGTTTTTGCGATAGAACTGGCTCCCCCAGCTAATGTCTCAAGTGCTGCTAATGCTGGGAATAGTAATGGAATGATACCACCTTTCTTACCCTTTACTATGCCACGTTTTCTTTTTTTAATATTTCCAGCACCAGTTTTTACTTTAGCCTTCATAATTTTTGATACAAGCCAAGAGGTTGCTTTTCACCAAGTTTGATCTGCGGTGATTTTGCTATTTCTTCTGCTCGGGTTACCAACTCGCGGTCTGCTGCATGTTTTTCACCGATATTGTTGGTGTGGAAGTACTTAATATCGTGTGGCTTGCAAGCTTCGTCTAACCTGTTTATAGCCTTATCTCCATGCGCTAATCTAGTAGCTAGCCGTGTCCGAGGACCGCAGTACTTATAAGATGGGATATGAGCTTTGAAAGGTAGCTTGTTTATAAGCTTGTAAAGTAAACCGCGACATTCTTTTTTACCTTGCGTCCACGAGGCATAGTTATACACTGTGTTGTAGCATATATGTAGCTACACGTATATACGGTTTAGCTCAGTAGCAATGAAGATAATTAAACAAGAACATGAACTGCCAGTAGTTATTTCAAATGACGAAAAAGAACAGAACACCGTAGGAATACATGGTTCATTGTTACCGCATAATGTTTTAGCTGTTATATCTGGACCAAGTTCCTTGGGGAAATCTTGCTTAATGTTGAGTTTACTCGAACAACCAAATCAATTAATGTTTGAAAATGTGTATGTGTTTTCCAAAACTTTGCATCAAGACAAATACAAGCATTCAGAGAAAATTATAAATTCTATTCAGGGAATGGAATATTTTTCCTTTAGAGATAAGGAACAAATTTTGCCGCTCAAAAATGTCTTACCTAATTCAATATATATCTTTGATGATGTGCGGGCCGAACCACAAAGCATGATTCAAAAGTACTTTAGTTTCGGACGTCACTGGAGCGTTAATTGTTTTTATTTGTCGCAAAGTTATGCTAGAATCCCAAAGCATAGCTTAAGAGATAATTTTAATGTTGGGGTATTATTTAAGATGGATAACAGGAACATACAGCATGCATTCGCGGACCATGTTACGACAGATATGTCACTTAACAAGTTCAGAGAAATGTGTGTGTTCTGTTGGCGTGAAAATATTGGATTTTTAACTATTGCTAAGGACTTGCCTGTAAGTAGTGGTAGGTACAGGTATGGTGTACAACAGTGCGTGAAATAGAAAAAATTTTTGCTTCTACAATAGAAAATATAACACTTGATTTGAAACAAAATCTGGAGGTGGGTTCTAATGCTCTGAAAGAGACCGCAGGAATAGGTAGGTGGGAATATGAGTGTGTTAGCAGAGTTGATTGAAAACACACTTACGAACATAATGTCTGAAATACAAAACTTTTCAGAGAGTGTTGTACGTGAAATGAACCAATCTCTGGATGTTAAACTGCAAATGTTGCATACAAGTTTCAAAAACGAGCTAATAAGGCACTTACTAGACGTAGCTATGAACAATAGAAAAACAGATGGGCAATGTTGGAAAGAAATTATTTACGTATTTAAACGGGAAACTAAGCGTGTTGGATAGTAAAATAAAGAACATGCATACAAAATGTATTGTCGTGGAGAAAAAACTTGAAACATGCTCCACTGACAGGAAATTGTATGGATTGACAGTGTAGGGATTCTAATTAAGAAAAGCCAAGTGATGTTGTTGCGCTGGTCGCGAGAGCCACGCTCCAGGAATACAAGAGGAGTGGTTTGATGCGCAGGACCACGTGCAAGAAACGTCAAGGAAGCGTCGATAAAGGGGAGAGGGTGGGTTGTTTGCAGGAGTACGGTACTGTCCGCGGTGCAAGCAAGAAACTACATGGAAAAGCCGACAAAGGAGCAGCGGTAACCTGGTGTTGTAGGAGGGCACTACTGGCACGCTGTGGTCACGGATGTGCCGACAAAGGGAGGAGGGTGGGCGTCGTAACCCGGTGATGCAGGAGGTGCGTGCAAGAAATGTCATGGAGATGAGAACAGGGATGGTGGCTTGGTAGTCTGATGTTACGTGCAAGACTGCCATGCTCACAGCGTATGACGACATGCGTGCAAGAATGACACGACACAAAGCTCACGTTGGCGCAATTCTTTATAAGTATGTAACGTTTACGTTTCTGTGTCACAATAATATTATCACTTGCGGAAGAATTACATGATTTAATAGCAACTATAAGGGTCAAGTATTTATTTGCTAAGATAGCACGCCCTGGTCAGGACACACTTGTTGAGCAGATATTTAAACCTGTGACGTCCCGCCTCGATAATTTAAAACAGAAATCTCCGGTGCTTGAACCTGTACCAGTGAAACAAGAAATTGCTGCAGCTGAACTCAGTCACACCGCGAAAGAAAATCTCAAATTAAAACCCGCGCAGCAGACCGCAACACTGAGTATGGCGTGTATTGTCATAGAAATATACTTTATCTGGGGAAAGATGAAATTGTGTTTTTGGCCAGGGATAGAGTGAAAGTAGGTGATATAACAGTTGTTGATAGTCCTGGCTTATATGAATTATTATTCAAAAAATATCCTAATGTGTACTCTGACGCAGATTTGGAGTTGTATAAATATTTTATTGATTTAACTAACGCCCAGTATGTCGACAACTACATGGATACTGGCGAATATAAAAACGTGTAACATCCCAAGTTTCAATTATTAGTCGACGTTACAGTATTGTGCAGGGGACTGGACTAAGCAAATGTGATAGAGATGAAAATTATGTTTATTGGAACAATCCGAATGAGCTTGTAGCACGTTTACGCCTATCAGTAGCATCTAAGCAAGCTGGAAATAATAGCCACGGGTCTGAAATTATTTCTGTTTTCGAAGAATTGCAGGAAGGACATGAGTATCGAAGCTTTGGCTCACGAATCATGTGGTCCACGTAGACTTAATTTCCCTAGAAGGAAATAATAACACACAGTTTAAATTATTTATTTCAAATAAATCTGGCAGATTTCAGTCAGTTTGCCAGAATGAATAAAGGATATAAATTTATTCTAATTGTTATAGATGTTTACTCTAAATTTCTATAGGCGTTTCCCCTTAAGAACCAAAGCATTAAGAGTGTTATTGAGGCAATGGAAAAACTGTTATAACACCGTGCCCCATTTAACATAAGTTCTGACAATGGTACCGAATTCAAAAACTCGCATTTGAAGACGATAATATTGAAATACGGTATAAACCATTACTTTTCGAATATAGACAAAAAGTGTGCAATTGTAGAACGAGTTATACGCACAATCAAAGAAATATTGTATAGGGAATTCACGATATACGGCTCACATAATTTGATTAAAATACTGCCACAAATCACACGGAAGTATAATTCTAAATATCACTGAACGATGAAAATGGCGCTGAAAAATGTTGTCGATAATTCACTTATAAACAGTGATACAAAGACCTTAAGACAGTAGATACTAGACGTGCGAAGTTTAAAATAGGTGATTACGTACATATATTGAATGTGAAATGTGAATTTGACAAGGGTTTTAATGTGAACTTTAGTAATGAAATATTTCAAATTGTTCCTGTGAATGAAACGAACCCTCTGATGTATATTCTACAAGATTATACAGGCTCTCCTATAAAAGGAGGGTTTTATGAGTAGGAAATTAAAGTAGTTAAGCATCCAAGTTTGTATCTTATTGTTGATAAAATACTCAGACGTAACCAGGATCGCGTATCGATTCAATGGCGTGGTTTACCCAAAAGCTCGGCGACTTGGGAATGTAAACGCAATATATTGCCTTTACTTCACAAACTGTAAGAGACATCTGCGAGTGTGTCTTGTGAGACATGTATGGCAGGAAGTAACATGACCGCAGCTGTCACAAACATACAGGAAGTGTTCCCTCTCAAGACCCTACCTTTTAATTTTCGCTCGAATATGTCAGCGGGAATTAATGGTTGCCGCCATCAGTTTACATCTGGACGTCGGAAACATAATCAGTGTGCGGCCGTCGTCACCCGCCGTTCCCGCGGAAGTCGTTAAGTAAAGAAATACTATTTTGTGTGTGCCGCCATGCTCGCCTGCCCCTTAGACGACAGCCGAGGGTTAGCAGGGATGACATCTGCTGTTGCTGTATGGCCATGCTTGCCTGTCCTCCTAAAACGACAGTTGAGGACTAGCAGAAAGCAAGAAAACTATGAGCGACATACTAGACAGAAGATGTGCATTTTGCAATGATGTAATTGTCTGTGGAAATATTTTTTAAAAATAGATAGTGTTTAAATATTTGAATTGTTTTATTGGTGAGTGCAACTCGTAGCGTTTAACCTTTAAATTGTATTTTTTTTAATGTGTAATATGTTAAAACATATTTACTGAATATGTTTTAATAACTGTATTTTCCATTAAAATATATATGCTTTAATTTACAATTGGTCAATGTTAACACTGATGTCATTAACCTGCCACACACTGACATGTAGCCAGTATGCTATGTTGGAAGGCGTACGCATATCACTCAGCCTTCTTTTCTCTTTGCAAATTATATTACACTGTGAATTTTCCTACATACTTGTTACATCTTTTTGAAATGAATGAATACATTTTATTTTATATTATATATTTCACATTTAAACTTACAATTACTATTACATACTTTTCAACTTCACTTGTTACACAAGATTATAAAATGAGTTATATATTACCTTACCAACTACTTGTTTTTACAGAATGAAACTTTGAAAATATTAAATATGTTAATAGGGATTTTTATAATGTCTTTCAAAACAGGTAACACTATGGTTTAAATTGTATTTGAACAAAATATTTTTTACAGTGTTATAATATTACGTAAATAAAGTTCTAAATTATATTTGAAAATAAAATTATTTACAGTTGTAATATTATGTAAGTAAAGTTATAAACAATATTTACAGTTATAACATTACATAAGTAATGTTCTAAATTATACCTGAAAAAATTATAAATACATAATAATTGAAAACTTGTACATGTTTGAAATAACATGTCTTTTCGAAATACAAGCATCTCTCATAATCACATGTTTCAATATATTTATGTACATTAACAAGCAAACAATTTATCTACACTGAACTCTCTTAAGGATTCAACCTTCACTTAGTACAAAGATAGCGCTTATAAAATGTGTGTAGTTTAGTTTCGCACATGTCGACAAGTTTGTGAAAACCAATGTATGGGAAATGATATTTCATGTTTACAATTTTAATGTTGGGGGAACAAATACTGTGCAAGATTTTCTCTTGTACTCTGCCTAGAACATAGACAGAAATGTTGTCATACAGTATAGAGCTTACTTCTTTCTCTATATCATCGTAGCTAATAATACCACTAGACCATTTAATGTTGTGTGTTTCATATGGTTTCAACCTGAATTTCTTCTGTGTTTCTGAATCAAGAACAGGCCAGTCATGTGGAGGGAGAAAGGTAAATACTGATGTGCTATAGTCAGTGTCCAAAATACTTATGGCGATTTCTTTAGCAATGAAGGGTTCGGGAAAATTGTTAAAACCTTGTATGCATGCAAATATTTTTTTTTTAAGTTATAAAGTCTAACACATTACAGTAGCAAAAATTTTTTCAAACACTGGTTATAACACTGTACTCACACAGACAACACGCAAACTCTTGCCTCGCAGGGTGTGATGTATGTGGTGTTGTTGGACACGAGTGTTGTATGGGTGTCACTGGTACTGGATTCAAATCAGCTGCAGATAACCTGTTGAAACTTGCACAGCACAAAATTTGTTCTGGCGTTGACTTGGGTAGGTTCTATATATGTTTCTTTATCTGCTATGTACAACTCGTCGGCTGTTACTGGAAGCTCGGTGAGTGGTGTAAGATGTACTACTGGACAGCGACTAGATGAACAGTTTGTGATTATTCTGTGGAAGACATCATCAATATACCAATAGCCGTACAAGTGAAGTTCACAGTTGCATGTTTGGAACTGTTTTTCACCAATGTGCGGTTTGTAGAGTACACTGCGATAGCCAATTTCTATGTAGTCGTAACTGTCAATCTTATCCGGCGTAAATTAAATTAGATTTAAACTTGAAAATTCTGATGTTTTTACCACAGACATAACCACACAACTGTTCTCGCAACAAAGGCACACATTATACTGAGGAGAGTTGACACTTACTTGCGAGTCGCCATCTTGTGATGATGATGGTGGTGGGAATGAGATAGAGAGTGCTGGCACTTACTTGTCGGATGGTTGTTGGCATGTAGGCATGTGGAGTTTGCTGTATTCAGTAATCTCTTCTGGTGGGGATGGTTGTGGTGTGGTTGGCAACATGGCTGCCACCACACAATTCTCCCCGCAGCAATCAATACTGTCTTGTGATTGCTCGTACATGCATGGGTTGTGTACCGTTAACCAATGACCTGTGTCATCGCATGACTCAGTGTATGTACGAGGCCCCATATGGTCATCTTCTTCCTCTGGAAGCATCTACATCACCGAAGCTTAACAGCAGGTGACACCTGCGTTTGTTGCTGCAGGGTGAAATGGCAGCGACATCTTGTGAACTAAGTACTTGAAATAAGGTAACCACACCTTATATACTGCTGGTTGGAGTAGGGTGGGGAGTACCAGTTTATACTGGTGCTTCCTCCAGCCAGCCAGGAAGTCGAGAGAAGAGGACATCTCTAGATTAGAGCTTGCTGGATAGGGGAGAGAGGGGTAGGCAGGAGGGGGTGTGCTAAAACTTGTGTAGTATCCAGTATAGGCTTCAGGGGTAGATGGGTGGACTATGCTTTAAGGTAGAGGGAGGGGGTAGGCAGGAGGTGGTATGTCATAAGGATAGGGAGGGAATAAGGATTGGCTGGAGGGGGTATGCTACAAGGTAATGGGCGGAGGTACAAGGATGGAGGGGCGGTACAAGGGTATGCTACATGGATGGAGGGGGAATGTCATAAGGTAGGAGGGGTATGTCTTAAGACAAGTGAAACGGTATGCTATAAGGTAGAGGGAGGTGTACGAGAGGCTACAGGGGGTATGCTTTAATGCAGGAGTATGACATAAGGACCGGCAGTGGTATGCTATAAGGAGAGGCTACAGGGGTATGCTTTAATGCAGAGGTATGCTATAAGGACAGGAAGGGGTATGCTATGAGGAGAGGGAGGTTAGAAGGATATGTTTTAAGACAGGAGAGGTTACAGGGATATGCTATAAGGTAGAGGGAGAGACTATAGGGGTGTGTTTTAATGCAGGGGATATGTAATAATGGGCTGATATGGTGCAGGGGAGGGGGGTATACACTTCTCCTTCATGGCGCTTTGGCACAACTTGAACCAAAAGGGCTCATTCCCCTCACTTCCCCTCCCCACCCTCCTAGGGGAGGGCTTAAGCTCTCAGCCAATCACAGGCCACATGACACTTAGGTGCTATTGGTACCAAAGATCCTAACGACCAATCCCAGCCAAGACTAAGCCCCTCTAATGACCCTCTAGGCCTATCAGAGCCCTAGCATCACCCTTTGAAGGGAGGGGCATGCTATTCAAATGCAGCTGTGCCGGTTTTGCTCCCAGTTGAGCTAGAACATACATGGGGTCTCTACTCCTCGAGTCAAATGTGACTGGCTACACTATCATTATAGGGTCATAACCGCCATAGAAATGTTTGCAGACGAAACACAGATAAATGTTACTAAACAGCGATTATTACGTAGGTTGTCAAGCACTTCATACTACATTTAAATTCTTCTATCAGTGTAAATAAAATTTAATTTAAACATCAACATCCTACGGTGAAATGAAATACACTCTTAAGAATTAATATATTTGGCTGTTGTAAATTATTTTTTGTAACAAATGAAGACTGACTCTAGTTACAAGTAAACCCGTCAGTAATAAAGAACTAAGCTTTCCATCCTGTTACCTGCAATGACCCAAAAAGGTTAATTATATCTGACAGGGAGAGTAATAAAAATCAAATATTGTAACAAATATCTTGGTTATTGTCGTAGATACGTTATGTTGGGTGTTGTACAAATCAGCGTCATTACGCATGTTGTATAGAGATAGGTGAATTACTACTAACTTTCTCATTAATTAAGGAGGCAGAGATATAAGAGAATTTGGCATCCACTTATGGATTTGCTGGTACATTTGTGTACCATAACTCCTTCTCGACAAGTATTTAAATAGAAGGGGAATGGATATTTTGCTGTGTTTAAAAAATTATGGCAAGAAAATAGGTATCAATAGAATCATTAGTAGAACGGAGTTAAAAAAGTAATCATAAAATATCTGGAACTAAAATTTTGGCTGTCCATTAGTTAGAGGTATTGGAGAAGGTTTCATGGTACATTCATAAAAGTTAGGAGAATACTGGAAGGTATATTCCTGCTAAAATATAGGACGAGCACTAGTGTTTTTAAAATTGTCGTGAGGTAGAGTTATAACGTCATCAAAGTATATCTGATAGTTATCGCAAAAAAGCAGTGATTTGATAGTTTTGCAGGCATGATAAATTATTTAGATAATTTTTTTACAAGTAAAGGATTACTTCAAATATTTATTTTGTTATAATCCATAATTATTGTTTAAGGCAGCCAAACAACTTGTACAAGCATATTACCGCCAGAGTCGGAACAGAAGTGTGTGATGCGATCATTTGTTTGTTTTTAACTGTCCTGTTGTGCAAAATTAGTTAACAATGTAACTTTTCTAAATGGGCTTTCACTTGGTATTAATAAAATAGCATAGAAGACCATTCACGATAAAGTATGATCTTAGGGTGCCATAGAGATGTTCTAGGGTACTATATTAGCTTATTTCCTTGATAATAAAAGTAACTCAGTCGTTCTATTAAATCTTCACATTCTAAACCCCCAAACTTTTTGTTGTTCACAGCAAATTTCTGACTTAAGTTTGTCCCTGGCACTAACAGCGACTTCGTCTGGGCCTTATTTATAGTCACAGCAATGCTGATGTTGTAGGGTCATTACAAACTCTTTAATGTAAGTGGGTGATCGTTTTAAATACATATTTTATGTGGTATGAAAACTGATTTCCGCCAAACAACAAACAACTGCTCTTCATAACGTCCAAGTTATTCATATAACTACTTTAAAAAATAAAATATATATTTCCCTTGGGTCATAGAAGTTGAACAACATGTCTCTGTAGAACTGTAGAAGGAAACTGTTGTATAACTTGTTTCTCTCTTGTCGTACTTGATTTTTGGATCGTCTGCTTTGAAAGTTTACAAACTATGTTTTCTTCTCAATAATTAAGTTATCTCATAAAATACAAAACTTGTATTATATTGTAGGAACTTATCATAATCATCATTCTGTCGCAAACATTTCACTATTTCTACTGGTTATAATAAGTATCATCTGCTAATATAAAAGTAATTTTATCTTTTTATCCGTTTAAGTGTTAAATTTCAAAAATCTTAGTTTCACATCTTAAATACTCAGTATAATTATCCACATGAAATAAAAAATCATGACGATAGCCCTTTCAATCAAAGCAAAATCGAACATTCATTTAAAAAACACATGTCGCCCTTCTACTGTACTGAGAGTTTGAATGTCTAAAATTCTTAAAAATCTTCTAGCGGCCTTTTACCTTGTCATCAACCTTGATCAAAAATAAAGTGAACCTCTATGGGTTCTATATATATCGAAGATTTATCTAAAACGAATTTCACATCTTTTCTGCTCCTAAGAGAGTTATTTTCGAAAAACCCAGATCAAATTTTAAACTACTTTAATGGTGTCTCTTGGGCATGAAAAACACGATAATACCTCATGGTTTCTTGGGTTTAAGGTATATAGACAAATAATTAAAAATACATTTAATCTCTTTTCACCCCTTTCACCTCTTTAGGTGGGGAATTTCGAAAATTCCTAATATTTATTTTCAGGTTTTCGAGTAAGCATCAACCTTAAACAAAAATCACATAGTTAAATTAAAAACCAATGATGCCGATATATATTGATTGTGAAGCAGAAAAACATTCTACCTTTTTTTGACCTCTTTGGAGATAAATTCGGAAAATATTTTAAAATTGTATTTTCAATATTTATGTAAACATCAATCAGTAGCTAAGTTTATTTGGATATCTCGATCGGTTATATAGGTATGGAGGAATAATCGAAACCATATTTCACGTATTTTCACCCCCGTAATTAGTAAATTTCGGAACGTCTTGGAGTCCTGTGTTAGTAATTTGTATACATAACAAATTGAAGTAAAACTCACAATGATATTGTATTGTATTCGAGCTGAATAGATGATTTAGATTAATAAAAAACACATTTCCCCTCTTTTTTCTCTTTGGGGGTCAAATTTCGAAAAATTAAAAAACTTCTTTTTGGGTATTTATGTAACCAGCATTTTAAAGTAAGAGCCAACTCATTATCTCGAAGGATTCAATAGACAGCAATAATTAATTGGAAACACATTTAAGGTATTTTCAGCCCCTTAAATGTTGAATTTCACATAATCTTGTAGTCGGCTAATATGCATTTACATACTGTTTCCCATTGAAGTAAAAATCATGATGATAGGCCGTCGGGTTCGATCTGTATCGACATTTCTTCAAAAACTATGTAATCCCTTTTCACCCCCCTAGGGGTCGAATTTTGAAAAAAATCACTTCTTAGTGTTTGCCTATAGCCTAAAGGGAAACCACACAAAAAATTTCACAATTTTAAGTGTGCTGGTTTTGGCTGCAATTTGGTATGTCAGTCAGTCAGTCAGTCAGTCAGTCAGTGTTTTCTTTTGATAGACTCGGTATGGGTCTATTTGAACTCAGTCGTTCACCCAGAAGTCCGTTCTACCGCTTGCTGGCGCATTGTTGCCATATTGCAAAGTATGCCTTCTAGGCCCCCACTTATTCAACATTGACGTCAGTCACAAAATCAAGTAAAGGTACTTCTGTTCATGTACCCATGTAATATAGTAGCAATGCTCCCACTGCTTTGCTCGGGTGTATTTTTTTGTGGAAGATAATATTTACTTTCACTGAAGCCTCTTTGTACACCAGATAGGTAGTTCAGTCATCACATGTCAGAATGACAAATATGCTAGTTATGTTAACCATGCAGCAGGATAAGTAGCTATAGCTGTCCACGCGAAAAGCAGCCTTAAGTTTGTCCCTGCCGCTAACAGCGATTTTGCCTGGGCCATATTTATAATCACAGCAATGCTGACATTTTGGGATAAATACAGACACTTTAACGTTATAAAGTAATCAAATGAAATATATAGTTTACGTGGCATTAAGATCAATTTCACCGAGCTACAAACAACTGCGCCTCATTACATCCCAAGTTATTCATAAAATTACTTAAAAATATAAAATATTTATTTCCTTGGCTCACAGAAGTTGAACAACAACACGTGTCGGTAGAACTGCTGAATGAAACTCCTGTGTAACATATTTCCCTCTGGTCGTACTTGATTTTCATATTGTCTGCCTTGAAAGTTTACAAACTCTGTTTTATTCTCAATAATTAAGTTATCTTATAAAATAAAAAGCTTGCATTACTTATTTCAGGTATTTAACGTAACCACATTATACACAATATCTAATGTTGAAAGTTCCAAAATAAATCCCCTAATTCAATTGAACAACGTTGCTTTGTAAAACATATTTAATTTAATTTTGAGAGCATTTTGTTCGTTTGGGAAATTCTAGGCACTAATATTTTGTAACAAATGGAATTGTGCCTGTTTACATACAGTTTGGTGGACTCTGTTTACATACACTACAGTAGCTACAAATTAAATTTAAGGTTATAAGATACAGGATAACACTAGTTGATAACTGAAGCAATTGGAGTATTATGTAAATTTCGTTTGAATTCTGGTCAAGTTGGCAAAAACTGTTATTTTATATGTGTATGAAATATTGTTAGTTTTGTAGACGTTACTTGGTAGTGCGGCTTGTTTTTACAAAAAAAAATAAATAAATAGCCCACACATTTACCAAAAGTAGCATTTAAAATTTGCAAGGTTTTCGTTCTTATCCAGTGAGATGACCAATAAACATAATGAAATTTAAATAATCGCATTGAAACCACATGTTACAAGCTTAACAAACCCATTCAAAAAAAATAAATTGTTGAAATTATTTATATTTTTGCTATTATGTAAGGGATTCTTTAGTAATATAACCAAGGTAGTCAATGGGGTTTTTGCGTCACAAGGCATGATGGCCAAGATTAGATTTGCCCCCCGAACAGCTGTAAGGTCTTAATTAAAGAACATCTGTAGAATATTAGTGTGTGTATAGAAGCGTGCATTAAGTGATTTAGACAGACAATAATTGCTTGACATTTAATATCAATAACTGAATGTGTCTGTCGGGCTCACAGGCATCAACACACAAAAACAGTGCGAACGATATTGTAGTAGCAGAGTATTTATGTGATCTGCAACTCCAAAATCACGCATTAATATTGAAAACGCTTCCCTAGTTGAGACAGTGGTGCTGAAGTTAATCAAACCTGGTGTGGAGAAATGGAAGATAGTTTCTCACAGTTTTCAGTTTCATTGCATGCAAAGTTTTTGTCTAGACACATCCAATCCAAATTTTCACTCCACGTAACGGCCGGAGTTTGTTCACGTAATCGACAATCATGTTATGGTATTCTGAAAGTTCCATTATTTTCCTCCAATGCCACTTCATATTAAATAAAACTATTTAATCAATTTCAGCGACAATCATCTGATTCTGCTTTTATTTTCCAAATGTAGGTGCCAGTTGAGGTCTGGCTTGAATTAGTATAGACATATCAACGTTCTATTTCAACAAGAATATTATAAAAAAAAAATCATTTCATTTTACATGTGTAGGCCACCACTTTTTTCAAGAAGGGATTTCTGAGGAAAGTGGGTGGTGATTTAAGGCCATGCTCACTTGTCTCTGCTATTTGTTTAAGTTTAAACGAGAGCAAATACAAATACATTTTTTGTAGTTTTTTTAATGGTTTTCAGTGATATTTTTTGAAAACAAGTAATTATAGGTTTCCGACTAAAAAGTCAACTTACCTGAACTTTTTCATTGCCTAATTTGCTTAAAAATATGTATTTACTGCCTTAAAAAATTAGCTAATATGGAGAAGACGATTTTAAACATCACTGCTAAACAAATGTTTTTATATCTGCTCTCGTTAAAGCATAAAAAATTATTATAGCTAAAAAAGTAGAAACAAGAGAGCATGGCCTTAACATGTAAACTGTAATGCATATCATGATTTTTTAAATATATATCTAAAATGTAATAATAATTTTTTGCACATACAAGGGTTACATGACTTGAGTATTTCATAATGTGTTTACCAGAACTGGTAGGCAAATAAACAGTTACAAAAATTTTATTTGTGACATTTGTATAAATGAAACAAAATTTTAGTAATCTGATTAAATGACTGAAATATTAACCTTATTAGCAATAGAACAATAGAACGTAAACTGGAAACTTTGTTGTTCGAAACAACTCTAACGACTTCTGTCACTGAGGTCATCCATCAGTTAATATTTAAAAATAAGATTTACAGTACTACATTTATTTCATTCTCAGAATTTATAAATATTCATTGCATGGCAAATAAACAACCGCATAAATAAATCGTAAGAAATTCAGTTGGTTATAAAACCAATACAGGTGTTGTGTGTATTGTGTATAAACTTAAGCATTTCTTTTTATTTACAATCTTAATGGGGAAAATTAATATTTTTGTGTACTCTATATAAAATAATGGGGTTTGCATTAAAAATAAAAAAGAATAATGAACTTTACGTAAAATGCAAGTTTAATTCATAACATCAGTAAACGCCTTTAAAAAGAGCGTTACCCAATGTGTTACAAGCACAAATGTAATCTTGTAGTAAATAATTCGTCCGATATATATATATATATATATATATTTTCTACCATTAAAAGTTTTAATATATTTAAAATTAAGTTTTACAGTACCACGTTTATTTCCTCATCAAAAGTTATTAATATTCCGAAAATAATTATTGTGTAACACATTAACATTAAACATCAATAAATTGTAACAAGTTGAGTTCATTTTGAACCCCAAACAGGTGTTGTGTAGAAACTTAAGAGTTTCCTTGTTGTTTATTAAGGTAACGGAGAAAATCATATAACATTGTAAATATGTGTACTCTATACAGAATAGCTGTATTTAAGTTAAAATTAAAAAAGAAAAAAAACTTTTTGTAAAACGCAAGCTAAACACATGACGTCAGTAAACGGTTTTAAAAAGAGCGTCGCCCACTGTGTTACTAGCACAAAAATGTAGTGTAGTAAACAATACGTCCAAAGTGAATGTAACTTAGATGAATACAAACAAATTTCTCGCATAAATATATATTTGGATCAGCATAGTAATAAATTAGAAATATTGGTGCTATTTATGAATTATATTCGGAAATATCAATAATAACACATTTATATTTATTCCTGTGATTTATGTTTTCTCTTATTATGTTTGTATCTATCTTACTGCCTTTTCCCACCATTTAACCAGCGAATATAACAAGTCAATAAAAGCACAGCAAAGTAGGGAAAAATAACATAGCCACAAAGACACGTCATTTGAAACAAATAAAGCAGAAAGTTACTACAAATAAAACAAGTTCGTCTTGCATTCTGTGAAAACACTTTCGGAACTAGATCGTTTTTAAGTCCGTGTAACCGTACCCTGTAAAGTATTTAGTGATACTTCAATAAAAAAATACTAAAACTGCCTTCATATGCGCAGATATTTCTGAATTCTGTTTCAATGACCTGGTTAACCATGATTGTGTCAAATGGGCCACAAAGAACAACATTCCTTGTAAGCAGTAGATTCGCAGCACACTGATATTCAGTGACTACAACTGCTTCAAACAACTTACATTTCTACATTTTTCGAGCTGTTACATGGAGTCCAGATAGTTTGGTACAAATTTGAATTTATATCTAGAATGGCGTCTGTCAATTTCTTCAGGATACAAAACATTGCAAACCTATTTTGGAAAATCTCTTTAACGTTGCTTAATATGTCTCTATTTAGGCAGCTTTGTTTTAAACTAACTGGACATAAACGAACCTAATATACAGGCTGATACATGAATTTGATACAGAATTTTCTGCAAAAAATCAGTGGGCTGACACCCCTTCATCTTTATTAGTTGCATGATGTACAATGATATCCCTGCACTTAGGTTCACTGTTTGCATACATAGATAGTACCACTTTAGATATCTCTGTTTCCCCTATAAAAATATGCAACCATGAATGTGTGACTTGGAAAGGCCCAACAGTGATGCAATAAATATAGCAACGCACATTTGTTCAAAAACTTCATAATCAAGTCAGGCATTGAATATAGCTTTATGGCCAACGATTTCACAAAGTATCTGGATCAGTAATTATCAAGTATTTCCTTCCTGCTAATGGAAGGAATGGCTTTATTCTGCTTATAATTATGTATAATACCATATGAGTAGGTACTGGTAGTTTTCATGAAATGATTTTAGCATCATTTAGTTTAAATGCATTACGTGCATATCAGGAGTTCTGCTTTGTGGTTATTGACAGTGTTCTTTGTGCAGAAGTGTCACATATTTGATTGTGCCAATCAGAACAAGGTTACTGGGACACCACACTCCTGTGATTTGCTGGTAGAATCCTAAAACGTTGAGAGTTAAAAAAATATCCAACAACTGACCAAGAAGCAGTGGCGCATGTGTGCACATAAGTCATTGAAACATATTGTAGCTCCAATTTTTTTTTCGCGACAACTAGCGGTCCTATTATTTTGAACAGAAACAATTTTTTTAATCAACAGATACTTAAAAACTTTGCAATGTCTCTCTAATTTTTTTATCAGATTGTCATTGTAGCCTTTAACTGTTAGTGGGCGAGTTGTTGTTATGCCAGTAAAGTGTGAAGCTTGGTTGAAATTAGGTTTGCTATTTGTCCATTCTTTGTATTTTTTAGACGAAATCAGTCTTGGATGAGAAGTTATATGACAAAACCCACACACAAATTGACTACAAACATTGACAGTCATTAGAAAAGGAACCCAACACAACTTAAGTGACAGGGACAAAGGGAGGCATTTTTTGAGTAAAAGATAACAGCATTTGCTCGGAGCGACCTAGGGAAACCATGTAAAAACCCTATGTCAGCATCAGTGGACTGGTGATCGAAACCGAATCTTCCCGAATTTCAGTTCAATATGTTACCAATGTGCCACCTCACTTGGTAACAGCCTAGAATTCGGCGCATTGGGAAAACAAAATAACTGGTTGGCAATATTTAATTGTGTATCTATCACTATGGTGTTACCCATTGGATTGTTTGTCCTTATATAACTATTATATATTATTCAAAGCTAGCCTAACTGTATCACTTTCAATTTTCATCCTAGAAGATCCGGGCTAAATTCTAAGTCTGGCCATCCTGATTGCAGCTTTCAATTTATTTGCTTTATTTTCTAGAATTTACGTTTTGTTGTCAGTGTGATTCATTGAGACAGCTACACATATTTTTGTATACCATCAAAACAAAATAACACCTATGCCACACCCGGGACTTGAATCAAGAACCTCTTGCATCGCATGCCGGCACGCCACGCGCCTGCAGCATGGAGGTCGGCTCGGTTTTCATTGGTTTCTCAAGATCACTCTTGGCAAATGCCGGGAAAATTCATAAACAAATGCCGCGGCCATTCCATCCTACTATATCTACTTAAAATGTCCTTCTAGAAGTTCCATTTTGCTGTTCAAGAGGTAATGAAACAATATAAATAGCAAGAAAATTAATTAGGGAACATGTCTTATCATAGAATAATAATGTATGTTTCATACTTCACAGTAATTATTGACAACTTGCTGAGTGCCAATGTAATTGTTCCTCTTACGTAGATGACAGGGTAGTCGTGAAGCATTTCGCAACATACCCAATCAAGTGCCCTCGTTTTGGTGGCACAGTTTCATGCTCAGCATGCATATATATATATATATATATATATACACACACACACACACACACACACACACTCACACTCACACTCTCTCTCTCTTTATTTATTACTCTAGGCACTTCTTTCAATTTAAATAACATCTGAGGCATCTGATAAGTCACGAGACATAAGTTTATCATGGTGAAGTTACGGAAGTGAGTGTAGTATGACATTGTCATGACATTATGTTGTATATGTTGCAGCACTAGTTTGTTGGCCAATCTAATAACTGTCCCCAAAAACTGTCATACACATTTGGAATATATATATATGCACGCACGCACACACACACATGCACACACGCACACACACACGTACACATGCACACGCACACATGCACACATGCACACACATGCACACACGCACACACATACATGCACACACGCACACATGCACACACGCACACACGCACACACGCACACACATGCACACACACACACACACACACACGAGTTAATATTTCTTGAGATCATCTCTTTTCTGCTTCAGAAGGGGAAATTCTTCAGAGTTGGCTTTTTCAATCTACATTCAAAGTTATCCACAAGCAATATTCATAAGTTAAAAACAATGAATTACTAAGCCACCAATGAAATTATAAGTTATCCATACCCTCGTTTTGGTGCAACATTCAAAATAAAAGTACTTGAAAACACAAAATGATACATCCTTCTGCCATGGAACATTATTTCCTAGCTGCCAGTCTGAGTAACATATTTTCTTGTACACACATGGCCAGCGTGATTTCCAGCTAGGTATATTATCTTGGTTTCAAAATTTTGAACTTTTTCTTCTTCATGGATGACATAAGTATGAGCTTGCAATATTGCTGCACTGTGTAGATTCTATCTGCCGTACAAATTATTCTCTTTATAAAACAGAACTCCCTACCACAGGAAAGAAATGAGTGGCCTCTCTCGGGAAAGTACTATTTTATTACCCTGAATAGGCCTGTTTCAGCCAAAGCCATCAAAAACCTTACTCTGTGATTGTTTTTATTCTATCCAAGACAGTTACCACTGAACAATTGAAGTTCTGAAATTCTTGGGTCTACTTCATTGTCATGTAGTCTTTCTGGAAACTACACAATTCATCTGGTTATATTTTTGCAATTGTTTTATTATACACAAACATTTCCTATTGTGTGTTCTCATGTTATGTATGCCAGATTTACTTACACTTCAACTACCTGTAATATTGTATGTCTTGTACTGGAATTTTCAGTAATGAAACCATTGCCATGTAATTGAAACACAGGCAAATTATATTCTCCTCTTTCACATATCTTGAAGTTATTTCTTTTAACGTACTGTGGAGTTTGGGATTTTGTCACATAGGCAAGTACTCTTAATTTTACATTTCAGCTCTTCACAAGTACTATAAGTATGCTTTTGGGGTCTGCCAAACTGTGGAGAAAAGTTCTGTTTAAAATAATTCCAGTAAAACTGATACTTCAACTTAGAATTTGGATACATTACCATAAGCATTTCATACATTATCTTGACATATAACCTAGTGTCTAAATATTTTATCTATTTTCCAGAGTAATGTGATGGCTTGGTGGAGGACGAAATGTGATCAGAAATTTATGGAATATATATCCAGAAATAGCATTTGTGCTAGTTGATTTATCATGTAAATCCCTGGGTGATTTTCTCTTTTTTAAAAGTGTCAACAAACGATAAATCCTCTTAGGTGTTTTACCATGAACTTGCTGAAGTGCAATTTTACAAATTTGAACATGACGTGATCCACACAGCACACAATACTTTGCAGAGACAGATTTAGATTTTCTAGTATCAATATCTTCCCTAGAACATTTCCTACTCACCTGTTTCGTTTCTATAAGCCATTGAAAGTGCAAATCTTGTTCATCTTTTGTGCTCATTCCATTGAATGTTTGCATGATTTGCATAATTTCTTCATCCATAACATCAAGCAGACAGCCACGTTGATGTCTGTTGAAAGAGTTCAAATACCTGGTAAGACCTCTGTTATAAAATACGGCAAATTACAGACAAGTCGTGAAATATTGGCTGTTTCCGAATTCTTGGATCCTATATTCCTTCAATAAAATGAGTCCTTTACTAAGTGTGAATTTTGCGTTACGTGTACTGTCTGGTTTCTCAATGCGTCCTTAGAGACTCTTGCACTGTTTACTAAGCCCAGTATTTATATCATGAAGTAATATTTTTGAAAAATGTAACTTTCTGTGCCTATTGTTTGCAATGTTTTATTTAAAACCTGGTACACCAATTGGTCTGACAAACATAGCCCAGCTGCATGGCCATGACGCACAAGTGATCTAACAGACATAGCCCGGCAGCATGGCCATGGAACACCTAGTTGGTCTGATAGACGTCTGAAAACTATGGTCTCTACAAAACTTAAATTGCTTGTAATTTTTTTCACTACAGTGCAGTTATGCAAAAACAATGAAAATGTGGTATAGTAAGTAAAACTTTGTTTTATTGAATTGCACAAACCATGTTAAATATAAGTAACATATACTTCAATTTAGTATGATATTTCATCATTCATTTGAGAAAAATAAATGCTAACATAATAAAGAAACTACTAGGAAGGGCGCGAGGGTGCTTGCAAGGATGCATGGTACAAATCCTTGAGCGAAGGATGTGATCAGAGATACTTTGTAGAACTAAGACAGTAATATAAATTAGTCACATTCTTCATGATGCACTTTCCAGGGATTGAGGGATGCAAAAGAGCTTTTAGACTACTTCTTGGACACAGCCGATATTATCAAGATAATAGGTTATACATACCCACATTCATTGTATTTTTTTCTTCCAGGAACATTTTTGCATGCCCGGTTCACACACACACACACACCTATACGGGACTAGCATATATTCTGAGGACCGCCGGGTTTAAAGTCATTATGAGGACCTCTACAAATTAATCATCAATGTTTGACACATGTATATCAGTCAGATGGGGCAAATTTTGTGATCCTATAAACACAATGAAATTTTGAAATCAAATTATTTGTAAGATTTTTGTATGGCAAGGGTGGATTTATTGTATCTCACGAGGACCATGTGTTTGACCAGCCGATACGAGGTCCTGGGAGAAATAACTATCGTTTTCACACAAATACTTGAAACACGCTAAGCGAGGACCACCGTTGTTTCCTATCGGAAAAATGTACACAGCTCAGCCGACAAGATACAAAATAAGTACCATTGTTACCGATGACTCAAGTCAATACACAACTCTGCTAACAAGGTAAAAGTAAGGACCAGGTCCTCACTATGCGCCCTTGAACTGTTGTGATATGCATGGCAAGACTGCTAAGATTTAAAAAAACTACATAAGACATTTTGTAAGCCTGCCTTTCAGTTTAGTTGTTCTTGTAATATTCTGGTTATGTGTGCACCACAGAATAATTTGTTAGGTTGTAACTATTCTGATTGGAATGTACACCTCATGGGGGTAGCCAGGAGACTCTGTTAAGGTGTTACTAGGTGGAGTGTGATATTCTTTACCGCAGTAACTTCTCAACAGTATGTGTAACAATAGTAATATGACAGAAATTCAAACCCATAGATAGCCCCTTAAGTAAACAATCCAATGCATTTGAAACTAAGAGTACGTTGTAAACTGAAAATATTAACAATAGTATTTTACTCTATAACTAACAAGCTAATCATATATCAGTTGTTTCTTAATCCTACAATAAAATTTAATTTTTATTCGTAGAAAAGAATCTGTGAATTTGTCTAGTTCACTGAACTAAAAACGTTTGCAAAAGTGTAGTAGGTATAACCTATTCGGTAGTATTTGTCACGTGATCAAATATACTCAGTCATTGTGTGTTTAACAGTTTTTCCGAGCGTAAGTAAATTCAAAGAGTAGCATTTTAGCGACCAATTCAAACTAAATGTAGCAAAATCTGCAGAAGCGATGTATTTCAGTCGCTGGTCTGACAGACCTGTATTATTAGACCAGGTTAAAACAGTGAAGAATATCTTGTTCAGTATATGTACAATTGTGAACTTGTGTACTGTACAAAATGCTGGAGCCAACCTCCAAAAATGTACGTATTAATAAGTGAAAGTTCTCTGGCACAAAACCACTGCTTTTTACATTTATAGAGAGTATATGCTGCTAAATTTGAAATGTTAAAAACTTATGTTTAGAAGTCATTATAATGAATAATTGCATAATTCATACTCTACATGAATTACGTTCTTTGGCGACATTTTTACTTGATAAATTATTCTAGGCTTCTCGCCTGGCAAAAATACTATATTCCAACATTGTATTATTCGTGAACATTTACTCAAACACCTTAGAACATATTTTCATTTATGTATAGGGCCTACATGCTAACTACATATGAACATAAGCTACCAATGGCGACCTAGTGGCTGGTTTCACCAGTCTTCGTCAAACCCACCATGATGGTTACTAAGCTGAAAATTCTTCAAATGTTGGTAGTTCAGTAAGTTTTATTATTTAATTAAGTTAATTTTTTAAGTGTAAGTTTGGGAGCTTTTTGCTTGGACATGACTTGTTTGCGGACACGGGTGATACGGATAGCGTTGTGACTTTAATCAGCGTATCCTTATTTAAGGGCACAGGTTGGTAAAATCCAAATATAGAGAGACATGTCCATTACGACAGGGTTGATACACGGTATGGACACATGTTTAATGGACACTCGTTCTAAGTGTCAGTATCATTTGTTTCTCTTAGGTCGGTATTCCTAAACGTTTGAATAAGTGTTTAGGTGCAGCATATGTCATGCCTAGGCCTTACCAGTATTACTAAACATTTGTATAAGGGTTTAGGGTAAGGACATTGCTAATTCAGGACTGATCTGTGACTTTTCCTTGTCCTAATATAACTACGCATGCGCAGTACGCTTAGCCCTACAGTCGGCTACACATGTTACAACGTATTTTACCGCTTGTTGGAAGAATATTGATTTTAATAATAAAAAGAGAAAACAAAAACATTCTACTGATACAGAAAATGAAACTTTGTGGCAGCAGGAATACTAAATAATAACTCACTAGCATTTTAAAAGCCCAAATAATTCAAAATCAACAAATTTGTAATTTTAAAAGCTTTGCAGTGAATGTATATTTTTTTGGTCGCTTTACGAAAGTGATGGAGTAGCTAGGTGCTAAGATGTCGGTCGGGTAATAATTTTATTTGGGTTCGAATCCCGGTCACTCCAATTTTTTTACTTTTTTATATATTATGTATCACAATAAGGTAACGATGAAATTAATGTTTAGTTCCATAAATATAGTTTCTAAGCAATAAACTGACTCAAAAAATATAGAATTAAGATAAATGTATAATGAATCATTAATGAATAGAAATTTTTTTCCCCCTGTAAATTGTAGTCAACATGTAGGAATACCACGTCTAGTGTACGGAATATAATGACTTGACTTTTTTTGTTCTTTAAATGCTTGCAAATAGAATGAAAAATGGACGTACAATCAATAGGCACTTTTTGTAAACCGGCCTACTTAGAAAATATGCAATTACGATTGTTACAAACTATTATATACTGTTGATTTAAACATATTTTTGTAAGTTATGATACGTTTAACTAACATTCAGAAGTTGTAATTTTTTATTTACAAACATTCCAATATTTTAAAAATTAATTTCTGAAGTAAAATTTTTACAAGTAAAATAAAATGAATGTTGTTTATATATATTTTTCCTAAACAACTCGTATTTAATCTGCTGTACGTCATGTTAAATAAAAGTTTCATGAATAATTAAATGTGTTCACGATATATTCACCTACGAAAAAAAAAATTGTAAATCTGTGACTGGATGTTTCCAAAACAGATAGTGTGCTACAAATAATTTGTAAAATTATCTCCATTCTCGTGCCATTGTAATTCAAAATTTAGTTAAATATATGAAAATAAATTACAGTTTCGTAAAAGTCTAGTTCAAAAAATCGTTTTTACGACAGAAAATCTGCTCGCTGGTTCTGTGACATATGCTTAGACACAATAGGACATTTAATAGACATGGTAATGCTGCTCTTAACAGTTTTTTTCGGTATTTTGTAAGGAAAATCTCAAGGTAAGTGATCACATTTAAAAATTACAGTTTTATTTTTAAAGTAAACACACTTGTACACTAATCTGCGAATGGTATGTGCAGATATCGAGAAAGCACAAGCTTAACTAATAAGATTACTTTCCTTAATTTGGTGCAAATAAACCAAAAAATTTCACGTTGATCATGTAGATGTAAACGTTATAAAATATTTCTTTTTTTCTTCATGTGATTCTATCTTCTAACATAGTCAACCTACAAGAATTTGAACTAATGAAAACAAAGTTTTAAAAATTAAGTTTTTAATTTTACATTTTCTTAGAGAGGGCGTAGATGTTATAGGAGAAAATGAATTAATTCATGACATGAAATCTTAAGAAATATAGTATGTTCAGTATTATTAACTTTGAATCTGCAAATTACATTTAATACACAATTTTCTTGTAAGTTATGCGGGATTATTTCTTTATTTTAATGAAGCTATAACTTATGAAATATTTGTCAAAAATATGTCCTAAAATTTTTCTGCAAAGTGAATTATAGTGGTAGTAATATTGACCAGAAAATAACTACAAAATGTTATTTCTTAAAATGTATAGCAATATAACAAGTGTTGAAACAATTAAAGACCAAATAGCCTATTTTATCAAAAGAAAAAAATTATTAAGTCAATTTTAAACTATTACTCATTTCATAATCATTGAAATTACATTTTCAACTTACCTTATCATAAATTTCTCCACGCGGTACTAATAAAAAATTGTTTGAATCATCCTGTGTTAAAAACTGAAAATGATATATTAAAAATACGTTAATATCAAACATATGTACCCAGTTTGGTGATTTCCAGATGTGTGGTTAGTTTACATAACTCATGTGACCAAGAAAACTTAAGATACATTACCAGCATTTTGATAGGCTAATGTAAACAACGTCTCTCTAAAAAAATTAGTTTTGTTTATCTCATGAAGAAAAAACATTTTAAATGACCACCGTTATGAAAATATGAACTAAGTACATATAAGTCTAATCAACTTTGTCTACTGTTCTATATTTGTATCAAGTTTGATTACATTAGCTCCGTATGTTCGATTTTTTAAGGTGGAGGAGAAATTGAGAAATACACAAACGGACAATGGAAAGTAGACTTAAAGAAAAATAAGAAAAGCCTTTGAGGTCCTGCATACATGTGCACGTCATTGTGGTAGCTGTTTTCCCAGGTCTCCGAGAGGTGCACCGAGATTCTGCCTTTACCAGATTATTCGAAAACTGCTCAACGCACATGAGTGATGTCTGCTTAGAAATACTATTCAAAGATTACTATACGTGTGTATACCAATTTCTGGTTCAACAGTAATCATTAAAGCATATTGTAGAGCGGCCAAAATGGCAAAAATGGGTGTTTTAGCGGTGCTTTTCGAGCATTGAAATCTTGCTACAGAATCTTCTATCGGGTGCAGATGTATACAACTCACCTTTATCGTCAAAATTACAGTTATGTCTCGTAGAGGTGAGTTTCGGCGAAAAGACAATGCCAATTAGTTACTTCGCCGAGAGTCTAGGCTAATGAGTGATGTGTATGCTTTCTCGAACATACAGCTTCCGCATTTGTAGATCTCGAACGCGCAAAAGAGGTCCATGTAGATACCAATTTATAAAAAAAATACTTACTTTTTTTACTTTGCACAAGAGATTGTAACTTTATTTTTAATACTTAAATTTTTAAAAATATATAACATATATTTTAATCTATATTACTGTATTTATGATTTCTTCTAGTTTGAAACAATTTAAAATGCAATACATTACGTTTTAAATGTAAAAAATTAATGTAATTTTGTTAAATAGCTGTTGAAAGTCACTGCTACTTGTTCTATAAAAAAAGCACTGCCCAGCGTCGCCTTCATTTATTTATAACCGCTCACGGGACGGCAAATAAAAATCCGTGACTTATCCGATACCTTCAGAATGTTTAGGAATACGGTTGCAAGATAGGACACACCCCTTACGTTTCTGTGTCACGAGATGGTAGCACATTATTCCTGTACGACCCGGTAAACCGTATATTACCGCTTGCCTGCCGAAAATCGCATTTAACAATACGAGAGTCGGCAAACACAAGAAAATGGCACTTAAAGTAAAACTTTACGATGGTGAGAATGTTAAGTGATAAGCTACAAGCTTTTCAAAAACTTAAAACTATTAATAAATAAGAAAATTAATATTTTGTAGAGAGTTTGCTAAATGCAGGCTTAAGTATAAAATTTTTGCGCCAGCACAGTTGGCTCAGGTGGCAAGGTGCTCGGTTGGTAAGCAAGTTATTCGGGTTCAAATCCCCAACTGATCCAAAAGTTTTTTTTATTTTTTTTACTACACAGAATAGTATTGGTAGTAGTACAATTACTTTAATTTTAGGAAATATTATTTCTGCACATTAAAATAACATGATATTTGACAGTTACGATGTTATAATCAACAATTGGTAAAGAGCACAAACTAATTGGTTTTCGCTGCAAATAACATAGAAAACATATAAAAAAATTATTTTTTTGAATGTTTTTATGTTCTATGAGAAATCTTTTACTTTTTCTGCTAACATTAAAATGTGAAATATTGTGTCTAGAACGATAAAAATTTGTCGTCACGTTCATATGCACATATCTAATTTTGTTTTTTTTAGATATTAAAATGACACAGTTAAACTATTAATTTTCCAGGATAATTTTTAACGCTCATAACAACAATTTATACTCAATTAAAATTTACTAATGCATCTTCACTTTTCATTTTGATGCATATAAAATAACAATAATGCAGTGTAAACAATATTAATATAGGCATTCTAATTTGTCCACGTTGCCATAATAATGCAAAAATCGTAATTAGTCAACATTTTGCATCACAAAAAATAAACATGTTTCTTTAGAAACTACTAAACATCTGCGATATATTTACTATCAGCATATTGTAAAATAAAAGATTATTTCAGACGATGACAGTTGACAGGCAACATATTTTTAAACAGCTCGCGCACTGTATCGGTGTTATTATGAAGCCTTCAAAAATTGCCAAAAACACCTATTTATTTCATTTATTTGAAAAACAAAAGGTAAGGTAAGTGAGCTTTACGTATCGCCGACACCCAGGTTATTAGAGACTGTTTCAAAATGAAATTACCGGATACAAACAAAGTTTTGACTAAAGCATGAATTTCACTTTGCTAGAGATATGTGTTCAATGAAATGATAGAGCCATTGCTTGAAGTATGATCAAGTAATAGCCTGTGACAAAATAAAAAAACTTGTCGGTTGAGTGCGTTAGAGGCGATTTGAGACCTAATTTATGTGCCACTGTTACCGTGAAAATACCTTAGTTTTTAGTATTTAGTTGCAGTGTAGTAATATATTATATTTTAAGAGTGATTGCGAATTATTTTTTTAATATAATGCCAAGTGTCCGAATAATATGCTAATATAACATTTCAGGTCATAATCATCATAAAAATATGAAAGGAAACACTACGATCGCGTGGCTACTGTACCTACTGTTTTAACTTTTAACAAGAAATAGTCATTGAATTTTTTTGATTGTGACCATTAAAATCAGTGATTTTTATATCTTCGTTGCTGTAATTATTTTGTAAAAAAATTCAAATGCTAAATAATACGTTTCAACAGTACAAAGTTTAACGTATTCTTGTTATAGCTATGGTAAATCGTCAGCGCTCATCATGCCTTCATATGTTTCTAGTCCTGCGCGGGCCGGCAAATAATAAGCCGTGACTTACCTGATACCATCTTGGGACATGGCGCAAACACGTCTAGGAATATGCTCAGCGAGTAAGGTCTCTGCTGTTGCTTTTCTTGCACCTGAGATGTTAGTGCTTATGTAGACCCTAACTTATTGTTTAGGAATACCGGCCTAAATGTACGAGATGCCTATCAGATGTGAGAAGGTATAATATTTTTTTTTGCACAGTCTCTAGATACTTGACATATATGTCGGTATTGGAACAAATTTGTACTCAAACTTTTAAGATGCGTTTTGAAATGATTTGCAAGTTAATCATTATTTTTTTAACATAGTCCGTAAGTAGGCCTGCGTGTCTACTATACATCATATGTACAAAGCTTGGCGGCAAGGTAAACGTGGTGGGGAGAGGCAGCAGGCAGGGGTTGCAGAAAACGTGGTGGGGAGAGGCAGCAGGCAAGGGTTGCAGAGTGCTTGCCCAGGAGCAGAGACTCTGTTGCCAGTCCCACACTGCAAGTGGAAGTAACGTCTCACTGTCAGCTGGGTGACAACCGACCAGTGAGCTCGGTATACACACACTTGCCCTCGCCGCTACTGTTCTCTGGGTTAGTAAGGGCGCAGCCTACCTGCACGTTACAGACTCACAAGTGACGGAGCTATAAGGGCGACATTGAAGCGCACATCAAGTAACGCTTCTCCACATCAATTTATGTTTACTATGGGACTATAAGAGGAGTCTTTACAGGTTTTAAATTCGCATGTTTGACGCATGGGTACAGCGGATCAATAAGATCCAGAGTACCACGCTCAACGGAAAGCATATTGCCTCTATTCACAGCGCGTCAAATTAGCGTATAAGATTTTCCTGGTTGATTTTTTTCCTATGCAACTTTAAGCAGTGACCCTAAAATTTTATATTTTGATAGAATGAATTAAAGGCCAACGCATTCCTTTCGCTTTGCTCTTCACGAATGCAGATGGTATTTTTGGAGTTTACAGCAGTCTAAAAGCAGCTGTTTTTAGCAATTTTGAGACACCCAAAAATCATGTTTCTAACAAGCATATTGAATTTTTAATACTTTTGAAGCATAGCTTCAAGTGTGTGTTATTTTTGTAGCTAAACATACTATGCATAAGTTAGCGGTTTTGCGTAGAAAAGAATACTCGTTATACGCTACAACGCAGTCCACGCATCCACACATCTGTAGCAAAGTTCACTGCATGATCCAATCTGAGTTTCACATACACTTGGTTAACACTTTTTGAAGTACAGCCTTCTCTAATGACCATTTTTAGTTATGTATGAGGGCTTAGAAACAGTGCTTTTAGTTAAAATGCCGTTCATATGATGACATTTCGTCCTTGTCTGAAATGTGTTTCTTTTCGTACATTGGCGCAATGAGCACATGCAGAATAGTTTCGTTAAAAACAAACATATTTACGAACATATTGTAACACGTTTGAAGCGCGTGGTAGGCGGCATCCATTTAACCTGTTATCCTGGTAGTTTTTGTATTTATTTTTTTACTGGTTTTACACGTGAACTCTTTTGTAATCGTTATGTTTATTGGAGCTCGCTGTGAAGTGATTCTCTTAATGACTTATTAATTGTGTACATGTTATAAGTAAACCGATCATAAAATAGATAGCAATACCAAGAATATCAGATCATTAATAAACTAGTCATCTAATAATACAAGGGATCACATTACGCTGGCACACTAAGTATATTAAACTAGTAACCACAGTAAATGCCTTTGTAGTATTCTATGATAAAGAAACAACTTATTAACCAATGAAGTGGACGTTCAAAAATTGTGGTATCGGGCACGAAAGAACCTCACCATTTTTGTTTGTATTCACAACGAACGTAAAGAAACTTAAAAATTAAAAAAGTAGCTACTGAAAACTCCTCAGCTAAACATACAGTGAATTGTACTACCAGAGTCAAACCAAGTTATTTGAAATAGTTTTTACTGTTAGCCATATATAAGTTTGAATTTTCAATCTCCAGAAGCAATGTCCCTGCCTGTTTTTTTACATGACCATTTAGCCAATGTTTGGCTAAACAATTCCATATGTGTGTGTCTATATATATATATATATATATAATGTCTCAAGCATATCCCTGTCCTTCATAGAATTTATCTTTGGCGTATTGATGTTTTTGTAGTGGAGCAAAAGGCCAGTTTAGGCCCCCCTGCTAAGTTAAATAATTTAAAAAATTTGAATTCCACATTCTGGGCTATGCAATGGATGGGCAGAGTAGGTTGCATGTAGTGGTATTGTTTCCTTTCCCTCGCCAGATGTACCCGGACAGCTGCGTTCAAGTTCATTGACCTGCTGTTCCAGTGTGTCTTCTTACCAATGAGCTGTGCATATCCACGCACGAACGGAATAAAAAGGGCAAATTATTGTATAAAAAGATGCAAATTTATTTTAGAAGTTCGTTTGCATGCTAGGTTAAAAGTTCTCGAAAACATTCCACCGAGCTTATCTGCCATGTTTTATATAATACAGACCTGAAAACATTCACGTTTTCACTTGTGCACACTGTAGGATTCCTACAACTGTAAGTTTGTGTCATTTTCACAATTGGTCTTTGACTTATTTGACACATCCTGGAAGTCTCTGAGCAAATAATGAAAATGAAACTAATACAGACATATCACATTAAACGCAAGCAGTTAATGGGCATCTGCCATCTGCTTCAGTTCAAAAGTATTTTTTAGGATAGCCTTAATGCCAGTGTACCCTCAAATTTACTGGTCTCTAATAATATTACATTTCTAGAGTACTGTCGTGCTATTATCATTTCAACACATTTTGAAAAATAACCAAAATTCTAATAAAGTAATTTCTACCAGCAGTTTACACAGTTATTGCCCGTTTTAATATGGAATCCCTCGACTAACGTTCTTTGATGTGTTATACACGGCACGACCATAATTCCAAAATTCACTACTCAAAGTTACATAGAAGTACGCGCATTGCAATAGCAAAATATTCCACACATAGATAATACATTTTTGTTGAGTCTTGTGCAATTATTACGTTTTTGCAGCCCTGCTTACATACATCTAAAACATATAAATATGTTCGAGGTAGGCGGGCCCGTTAATAAATTTGTTTGTTTGTTCTTATTACTACAACATATTTTAGAAACAGGACCAAGTCTGAAGTGAGTGTGGTTTCCCTGCTGCAGGACGCTTCCAAAAGTATGGACGCTGAGAGAGGCATGGTCGAGGGTAGTATGACAGGTAGGATGAGGGAGAGGGGTGGGCGGCAATTCCGCTCTGCCAGAGCGACGTGTGACCTTCTACCTGGTTGTCCACGTCCTTGCCAGTCGATGTAAGTGGAGCAAACAAAGCATACTGGCAGTATTTATATAAATATAGTAATTTTTAATAGATAATGCATTATCATTCAATGACAAATACTTCATTTCAAATTGTTATTTAAGAAGGCTATATATCTTAATGACAGCAAGGTCATCTGAGAAGGTGACACACAATGTTACACAAGGATAAGAACTGAGAGTGGAATCATTCATGCCCTTTTTCATCCAGACCTCAATAGCACCGCATGGTTCCAGCGTCTGTGTATACATAAATCTACTCGAACAGTACCTAGCAGCAACTCGCTGAACTTTCAATCCGCTCTCACACTTTTACTTCGAGGACCATCTGGCAAATAAGAAACAAAGTTTTTTTATCTTCAGACGTGAACGGAGAAGTGCATTCTGAGGTCTGTTCATTGTAAGGACCGGGGTTCAGTCTTCGCAGTGCAAAAGGTTCTCGCAGCCCTGCTCTCAGTGCATGTGATGGTCCTCTCATCATATGAGAAGCTCATGCACTCATACACACCCACTCACTCATGCATGCACACGTGTACCAGACACACACTCTTACACACACATACTCTCTCTCTCTTTCTCTCTCTCTCTCTCTCTCTCTCTCTCTCTCTCTTTTTCCAAGCATCATAAATTTTAATTTTAATTATTGTGTGAAGACAAGACAAAGAAGCGGCCGTCATAACTGGATAGGTGTACCATAGAATATAATATGCATTTGTACCTTAACCATTTATAGATAACTTGAACACATTTTTCAATAGGACGTGTGGCACAAATATTTATAAGTCTTGGAAATAAACTGCTCTGAGTTGTGAGAGAGCATCAGTAGTGCATGACGAGACACAAATATTGCTCTTCGTAATAAATCAATTGTGTAATGAGTCTGTTCCATGTCTTGCATGCGCCTCAAATGGGAAATGCGGGAACTATTTTTTTTTTTTTTTTTGAGTTTACAAGTAACAAAAAATTGTGGCGTATTTTAAAGTTATAAATGATAAGAGGCTTAATATTAGTGTTTCATTGTTAGGTATTTATGAGTAGATACTCTGGGTATAAAAAGAAAATATGACTGCCAATCACATTTTCTGTGAAAAGAGCCTCTGTACAATATGAACTGGCCATGTATGATGACAGTAGCAGCAGCTGGCTGACCTGCACCCATCAGTAGTTTGGTAAAGAGACTGGGCCTATGCAACGTATGAGGGAGAAAAGAAGCCAGAAGTATGGCTTTATTATGCAGTAACGCTCTCCTTCGCAACAGCTAACCAACCAGAAAGCCATGACATGTCACTTTGGCAACAACAGAGTGACATTACTGTCACTGTCTCATTATTGGCGGTACCATCTTTGTCTCTTTCACTTGCCGTCCCTCCATTCCTTTGATACTTACATTACTCACTTAACCTGCAGTCTTAAACCACTTTACAATGTATATAGTAACTGTGAACATTGAACATTTACCTTTCACATTATGTGATAAAAGTTTTTTTTATTTTCATTTGGGCTGTTTGCGAATTTCCCCTTGTGTAATACGCTGGTACATATGGTAGATTAGTGTGCCACAGTTTTGTAACAGATGTCCATTCACAGTAGTTTATCACCTGGTGCTGGCTCAGGCTGGATATAGCTGATTGAGAAGCTGAAGCTGCAACTTTTTTTGTTGCACATTCACTCTATTTACCTCTCTCGAAATAAGAATATGACATAAGCTCAAGCATATTGTATTTACAGCTGTTGGAACACGAGCCGTTGCAACTATACTAATTAATCAATGTCGGCTGGAGACAGCTGAATTGATATGTTGTTTATTTTAAGGAAACAATAAATCAAGTTTTTATTTTGTTTTCTTGAATTCTGGATTTACATGCACTCCATTTCCTTGTAATATTTAACACATATAACTGATACATCTGCAGAAACTGCATAGCCAAACTGCTGCACCTGAAAAACTCACTTTTTTACAATGACTAGATTGTAGGGTAATGTTGAATTTGATTTTATCTGTGAATGGAGTTACATGTGGATGTGAATATTTTTAAACACTCCTGACATTCGCCAAACCGTGTCGCTGCGGTGAAGGAGAAATTAAAAGGGGGACGTCAATCATCACTGCCTTTCCTCTGTAGAGTAGCATTGCCGACACGCAGGCTTTCAGCAACCCTGACAGTACGTAACAGTTGTGAAATAATAGACCAGCAAGGGTACATGACGTCGCAGTGGGTTATGTGCCACTGCTATATACTACTCAAGGTTCCTGGGATAAGAGGATAGTCTGTTACAAAATTTTTTAGCCAGCACTGTCAAATCCTGTCTGTACGAAGTTTCACTATATTTGGAAAACAAAATGGCAATGTACTTGCTTTGTTTGGTTTAACCTAGCAATGGTAGGGGGTGGAGATCAGTAGTATAGGTGTTAGGTGTCAAAATTTTTATCTTTAAGTTCCGCTAATACCAGACACCCTGATATTGGCCAATAATTATGTATCTTTATTGGTATCAGCAGTGCTGTTTTTACCGCATGCATTGTTATTGGGGAATGTTCTCTCATTCTCGCACATGTATTTATATGGGGCTCAAAGGACGTAGAAGGTATTGTTTTAGGTGTGTCTTGTTTATGTTGAAGATGATTTATAAAATATTAATTATTGTGCTATTCTGGTTTCTTCATAGATCAAGTTCTTAACGAATTTGCAGTTGTTAGTGTTCATCATGTAATGAGTGTACGGATGTGGTTCCTGACAAAGTAACATTATTACTTATAAACTCTCATAAAATATTATTTATACAAAAAGGATGAAATCACAGTATGTACACGTATATTTACTGTGGTTGCAAAGTATATATAATGTATTTTATAAAACTGGACCTTGTAACAGCAGTACTTAGCATTAAATTAGTTGATGCTATGAGGGCTTTGTCATTTTTTCAGGCAGTAGATAGACACAGTTACCAGCCAGTTGAGTCACAGTATGCATCTGATACAGACTCTGACTTAGATGAACAGTGCGCAGAAGACGCACAACTTATTTATGGAGAACAGGTATGCTGAAGCTGACAGAAAATGTTTGCACAGTTTTAATCCATGTGACTGTTTTGATTTAATAGTGGTTAAATTTTACTAAAAAATAATGTACATAACAACCAGAGGATTAAAAAAAGTATCGTAATACATATATAAATAAATATGGACGAAAAATATCTGTCTCTAGGAAACAATTTTCCTGTACTGCATGAGTGTTGATATGCATGGTAGTTGAATTTCCAGACATTTAGTGGTTAAAGTAGTTTATTGAATTTGCTCGTATCAAGGTATCCTGTCTGAATGAATTGTTAATATTTTCTGGGAAAAGGTTAACTGAATTATCTAGTTTGAATTTCTTCAGGAATCTTACTACTTTGCTGTTGTTTCTACTGTAACATTTAACTACTGAAGTTACCATTAATTTATTTATGGATTGTGTAGCTTCTTTGACTTTGTCTGCAATACAGTTAAACTTTTCAAGCAACATGAATCCAGTTTGATACTTCTGCAAATTTTATGATGTACATAATACTGCAATGCTATAATTTTCAAATTGGTGAGGAACTGTTCTTTACAAATAAGATTTTCGGAACTTTAATTTTTGGAGTAAATTTAGCATATTGAAAGAGTGGTATGGTTTGCATTATTGTATTATGATACATTATGTAGGAAAGGAATAAACTTACAGTAGGTGATAATTTGTTATACTATTTTGTAAGTTACTGAATGCAGTAAGGCACCGATTTACGTGTTATGTTCTTGAGTTCATTATGTAACTCGATTTTTCCGTAAGTCAGTTATATATACTTTACTCGAATGCATCATCAAAAGAAACAAATATTTTTTTAAAATTGAATTCAATTGTTTTAGAATCAGAACTAAATGCAATAAATAAAACGTACATACAATGAAAAGAATTCTGTGAACACCCTTAAGACATGCAATGTTTATCAAAATTATTAATTTGGTCAATTGCGAGGTGCGCATGACAACAGGTTGACAATGTGCACGCAGGCCAAGTCGGCCCAGTGCAGACTTGACAGTGCTGTGCATAGCTAATCTGCAGCGATACTCATATGCACAGCATAGGTGTTCTGCGCCTGGATGCTCTCCTGTTACACAGGTCTGCTGAGCGAGCATACAGTAAGTAATTGTGCCATACACAATATGCAATTTGGATTTTACGTGCCGCTCTGTAACTAAAAAATTGAATGGCTTGTGTAATGTAGGTTCACTAATTAACATACATGCTTTGAGATGAAAGTCCTCTTATTTTTCTGGGTGAGTGATGCAATCTTATGTGACCTATAATACAAGCCTATTTTTATTTCTTTGAAATGAAGACTGTTCTGGCATCCACCTCCAAAACAGAGCAGTTTCAGTAATGTTAAATAATAGCTAAGGCAAATATTCACCTTTCTAGATAATTTCTGCTAGGGGTTAAGGAATTTAGCTTGCTGCACCTGCTTCAGCACTTGCAGCCTCTCCTGTGATCTTGGAATATTCGTGAAAAATCATTTTTCAAACTTGAACAAGAGCATCTGTCAAAAAATAATAATTTTTGCTGTTTTGTTTAAAATGATTTTCATAATGCTGTGCATAGTTTTGGCTAGTTATGAAAGTAACAGAATGATAGTTAGCCGACTTTTTAGTTCACAGATGGCATTTCTAACCCTGCACCTGCAGCAGGCTACTCTCATCTCCCCTCCCTTTCCCTGCTAAATCCACCTAGCACTGTTTTCATGCACGATAACAAGTGATTTTGTTGTGTGCAGCTGCTGTCATCAACAAAACACGAGAAGAGAGATGGAGAGACACACAGTAACCGTCACACATGTGCCGCGCAACCTATTTTGTTATTAGCCGCTACCTCATCCTGCGCTTCATTACGTCAGCGCAACTCTGGCAAAAAGTTGTGTAACTTTTAAATAAGTTTGCACCTTACGTAACTCTGTGCCTGCCAGTAATGCTATATAAAGAGCCATGCCCGGGATTAAAACTGGCATGTGGTAGGCTTGTGGATGGTTACCAGATGAATTGACACAAAAGGATAAGGAAGTACATCTGCGTGGATTGGAGTTACTGGGGTAACAATTGGGATGAGGAGGGTAGTGAAGGAGTTTGACTTGTCAAATAGGATAATGCAGATTTGAGGTCTGCCCGAGATAACTGTACTGGTGGGTGGTGAAAGCAACAATGTCTAGAGCACAGGCTCTGCTTGTCCTCACATGTTTATATGCTGTGCTCTCTCACTTGCTCTGATGTGCTGGTTGTCAGGAAGTGTGAGGATTTGCTTCAATCTTTTGTTTTCATTATTTCCCTTATTATGTGCAACCAATAAACAGTTTGTTTATTTATTGTTCCAGAGTCGAATTAATTGCTTACAAAAGCAGAATCAAAGAACTACAAAAATAAAAATTAGGAAAATAGTTTCAGATGACAGAGGCATTTCTGTATTTTGTCTTGAGAGGAGTAAATGTTCACTTAGCAATTTCAGTTGCACTGCACTCTGCCTCATGTAAAACTTAGGAAAAATTTAGTGTAATATCATAAATAGTTTAGCTTATCGTCTTGTCCCATAATAATGAAAATTGTTAGTTGATATTTGCATATCCAACATATAATGGCAAACAATACTTTTGCTTGATAGAATGGACTCTGAGGGATATTATAAAAGTATATTTAATTGAAATATTTCTTATAACAAAAATTTGTTGGTGGTAATGCTGACATTCCTTGTTTTCAAGTCGATGTACACAACCATTTTTTGTGATAAAGTGTTGTTCAAGAGTTGTTCTTCAAGAAACAGGAGCTCCGTTGTGATTGGGGCAGTAGCATTACCTACGCTGTGCTGTTGTGCTCGAGCACTAAACAAAATTATAACATATTTGCTGTGTATTTTATTTAAGCAAAAATTTAAAGTTACATTGTCTTACAGTTTGTTCCGTTTACCTTTCTCAATGTTGTTTTGACTGCTCTGGAATACATTTTGTCACTGAATGGAATTTTTCCAAGTACAGTGAACCCTCGATAACTCGGACTAAAAAGGGGGAGAAGCTGTCCGAGTTACGATTTGTCCGTGTTATCGAGGGGTGTCCGGGGAGGTGGGGTAATCAGTCATTAATCACAAGAAATGCGAAGAAATTAGTACGCTATTATTTCTACAAGCAAAAGAGGCTGCAATAAATACTGTTTTGTACGTAACTATTGTATGAAGTTACGGGAGGGCCACCATGCAGTGGGAAAATTAATGTAACGTGGAGGACTATAAAAGAATGTCAAACAATGTGGGCAGTCAGATCTTTATTTATTTTTTATGCTGCTACTTCTGGCTGATCCTTTTTTTTATGTCTGTGCTAGAAGCTGGCACCAGGCACCCTTCTATCAAATAAAAGTTTTCGTCTGGCTGGCGAGAGACCAATGTGCTTGCATGTGTGAGAGAGATAAGAAATGATCGTTGGAGATAAGCTAGGGAGGTTGCGAGCGGAAGTAGTCAAGGTCAACCGGTACAATCTCATGCAATACAAACACTACACGGGACCACACGCATCTCACACAAGATGTTTACATTGAAAAATACCTTACGTCCATATGTCAGAGCGTAGGGGCAGCAGCCAACTGCTAGCCTGATAGTTACTCTACCCTCCTACACAGTTACAAAGGTATAAAAATAATTTTCCTCGTATACATGAATAAAAACGGTACTGTAATTAACAATCCTTCTGGGTCACTGTACAATATGTGAACATATTTTAACACTACTAATTTTAAAATTTACTTTTATGTATGTGAATTGCATCATAGAACACATAATTTACAGCTTTATTCTTACACAAATTGTCATATTATAAAGCAATAAAATTTTAATCATGTTCTACAGAGTTACCGTATTTACTCGCGTAATCGCCACATCATTTTGACCAAACTTTAGGCCCAAAAAATGGGGTGCGGCCATTATAAGGGTTTTTCAACAAATTTCCTTCTAAATGTTTTTTAGTGTAGAATTCAACAAATGTACATTTATTCTATATTTACTCGTTCATAACGTGAACATTTCTTCTAAAATAAAGAAAATGATTTGTCGGTATATAGTAAAATGGAAAAATTAAGACTACAAAATCTTGTTAATCCATTCACGTGCGTCACTCAATGAAAATCGTTCAAAATTATCCCGCATTAGACGTTTACATTTTATGGTCCATTACATGTACGCTATTATTTCTCATGAAGTAGTTTATAAACAAATTCGATTCACGCTTACATACTCCTTGGTTACAATTCTCCAGACGCCGTTACGTTATCAACAGAGCATCATCAACAAGCGAGTGTGACTCATCGTGTCCGGCTTGGGCATGGATGTTGTGTTGTTCTTTCACCACCCACATTGGCTCTTGAAAACATTGTTGTTAAAAGGACGTAAAACCTTCTCACCAATTTTTCTACATCGCAATGCAAAGCAATGATTTTTAATTTTTCTTTTTAATGTCTGGGACAATTTGTTTTGCAACCCTGAATTGATCGTACATACCAGAACAAAATAATTTTCCGTTTATGTGTCACTATAACCCGTAGTTACCGTCATTTTACAAGCACCACATTGAAATGTTTATTTACGACACACGTGCGTGCCTGGCTCGGAGGACGAAGAGGGAGGAAATATAAAGAAGTTAGAGGTCGGCCTGCTACTTTGCATCTTTACTCGCGCGTCGCGCGCCTCGCTAGCAACATTTTACCACACGGAACTTGCCAGATATTTACTATGGGATTATTAAAGGCTAAGTAGCGATGGACGACTTCGTTATAAATTTTAATACTGTTCTAAAATAAAATATGATGAATTTAAATCCAACAGAAATTATTTTTTATGTCTTTTAACCAAAAAATAATTAACTAAAAATTATTAAAATTTTTTAAAAATTCTGTCCGAGTTATCCGAAGTCCGGGACATCGAGGTCCGAGTTATCGAGGGTTCACTGTATTTTACTCTCGTGTAATCCTTTCTCCACGCTATGGGCTCGTTATGCATGGCTACCACTTGTGTAACCTGCTCTACATGCTGATTACAGCCACCGAGAAAAACTGGAACTTTGCCTTATCATTGTTTGCTCTGTACTCTCTGATCTTCAGCACTGGTATTTCTACTGTGCTGTGAGGTAGTTTCAGCTTTGAAAGATAACTATTCTTTCCTCACCAGTCCAACTCAAGTTTTACAGGCTATATACAGCTAATCTTTAGTTATATAACATGACAGTTTTTTTGCAGACATGGTACTCATTTTCTGAATTCTATAATATTTGTTATTAGAATCTGTAGTTTATGAGCTTGTGTGCATATTAGTGGGAAATATTACTTAATTCAGATGCATGATGTGAATTCTGTGTGTCACCAGTAATGAGTAACTGACTCTGTGCAGTGAAATTTTGAAATGGTAAGATGAATTTAACTGCTGTATTGATTTGATGCTATTTTATGTCAGCTATGTTCTAGTATTAAAACCTGCATACCGTTTGAAACACAGTTATTGCCATTTTATTGTTTATTTGTTTTTTTTTATCGCAGTGCATTTTATTAGGTTGTACATGGATTGCTGCATTTAATGTTACTATTACCACTCTGATTGTTGATGACAGGAACACAGTGATATTGCCATACATTTTATTTCAAATAATGTGTTTTTAAAAGAACATCTGGATTTAATACTAATTTTTAATTTATGGCACTAGCATCTGAACTAAATAATGCATAAACTCATGTGTAATACAATTTTTTACAATAATCCTATTGTCCATTAAAAAGAGTTATTTGAGTCTAAATTACTGATTTGTATCACTTTTAACTGCCTAGATCTTGAGTTTCAGTAGACGTAAAGACAAGTGAAACTTGAGCAACAGCTTCAATTTAAGAAAAACAAGAGTTCCCAAAAACAATGCACCTGTCATTTTGAAAGTTTGCTACGTTTTTTCTGCCTAGAACTGAGTCTGTTTATTTGCAGTGGTAGGGTAGTGATTCAGCCATTTGTATAAAATATTTTTTAAATGATAAAATAATGGGACTCTTATGTTATTTCAAAGAATGTAAGGATACTATTAATTGCTTTGTGCTCAGAAAATTGTAGTAATTATATGCATTGGATGTCACATTTTCACTCAAGAAATCCCAGATTTTCTTGACCATCACTACAAAATTCAGAAAAAAACACAATTTTGTAAAAATCAGTGGAAAAGGGGAAGGGGTGTTCAAAGAATATTAAGCTTATCTGTAATGCTGCTGGTTGCCACTGGATCGTAGGTCTATGTTTATATTTTGTTGACAGAAAAAAAAAAGTTTTTATAATGTGCGTTTCACATACAATTGTTTGTATGATGGGGTTTTTGCATACAGTAACTTCATTAATCTCTGATAAAGGGGTGAAGTGACTGTATTTGGAATACAGCAATTTCTTTAGATAGGTATTTATTTTCACTACAAATTTCTTTTATACCCAAGTATTTGTTTCAAAAGAATGGTTACAGATATTTTATACATTTGCCAATTAAATAAAACTTCGTTACATCACACAACATTAAAAACACTATTTAAGAGAGCAGTGAATGTAAGTAGTTACCAAATATCTCACATCATGTTTGCTGTTTTTATAATGTAAAAAAAGTTGTTTGATGGTGAATTCTAACTTGAAGAGCAAATTATTTTCTGTTCCTCCAGTGGTGGTCAGTACAAGTGAATTGAAATGCCTAAAATGTAATAAAGTTTGTAAGAAAGTTTTTTTTTTTAATTTGTGATTTTACTTTGCAAGTGAATATTGCAAGAACTTGTGCTATGCACTCTTGTGGCCAACCGTAAACTAAGAGTAACTTTCTAAGACAAAACAATTAGCTTAACTCTCCCCACAAGTATAGATTAATCATGCTCAATCACACTTTTGTCAAACTCCACTTCAAGACGTTTGTAGGGAAATTGAAGAATAGGATTATCATCAGGTGTCTGACAAACACCTTAGGAGCACAATTAGATATTGATCATTGTGACACTGGCCTTGGTATACACTGTTGCACAGCATTGCTCACTAGTATCCTACCAGAATACACATGCTAGTTACTGTGAATATTCAGCTTAACAATACAATGAATCTACTACCACTGTACTTTGGCTATGTTCTCAAAGTATTATCTCTCATTTTTCAGCTAAGACGACTTTGAGTTGTGCTTTTCAAGTGGGAAAAATATTTAATCTATTTCACAAGTGTTTATCCATTTGCCTCGTGTATGACACTGTTGTAATTATGTAACTATTCATACAATAAATAAATAATTTGCTCCGCTGATTAAACATTAAGATTCTTTACGCAGAAATACAATTTTTTTGTGCAGATTTTTTGTGTTCTTTGTAGCAAAAACAATTAATAAAATTATAATCAAGGAAAATTTCACGAGTTAGTTATCTCTAGCAACCATGAGTATGTACTTATATATTTTGGGATTTTAATTCTGTACATGGAGTTCGTAGACTTAGTGCTTTACTTTGCAGGAACAAGTTTGTAAATTATTTTCCCAGCTTAATACTTCATTTATTAAATCTTATGTAAATTAAACCCTTAATACGTTTGCCCCAATTATATTGGTTGAATGCTTAAAGCTGAAAATTTTTTGCCAGAATATTTTCTGGCATATCAAAAGTTGCAGAATGTTATTTTATTTTCCCTGAGATATTGTGTACAAAATTTTCTTGGATTTAGTTCTATTCATTTTGGCTAGATGACAGCATATACAGGTCTGAAAAGTACAGTAAACTCTTGATTATCCATGCTCTGGTTAACTGGTTTTCAGATTATCCATGCAGGTGTTTAAGATGTTATAATTAAACATGTTTTTGAAATATTAAAATATCAACTCAGGCACAGAACAATGGATTAATGAGATTTCAACCTTACTTTTTCTTATGTTTATCATGCACACCAAATAAATTTTTATTTAAATTGGGAAAAAGGGTGCACCATAGATGAGTAAATACAGTATTTGTTGGCATAATCAAACATTATGTTATTTGAGTGAATTATAATCAAGTTCCTTTTTCTTATTGACAAATGGGCTGTTTTTGGATTATCCATGTGTCCCCAACATCCATACATTTTACGACATTAGTAAACATGATTGTTGGGAGTTTATTGTATGTTTCTTCGTGCTGCTAGTAGTTAGCATTCAAGGTACAAAAACACTCTTCATTAAGCTTTATTTTACTCTGTGCCCAAATGACACATGTTACTGCATTGTAATTTTGTGTTGATATACATATGGTTATACTTGTTCTGTTATTTATCAGACAACAACATATTATGATTATTATTATTAATATTATTATTAAAATAGTTTTTTGTTTTTTAGAAATTCTGTAACAGTTCATATAACCTCTTTCTTATTATTGGATGCCCTTTTTTTTTAGTACATGTGTGTTTATCACAATATTGCAATACATTTTCCCACACTTTATTTTGTATCCATTGGTGAACAGTACACCTTATTTTAGTGAATAATATAATTTAAAGTGACAGTGATACTGAGGTCTCGGACATAATTGGTAGAAATGATTTGTACAAACGTGTTTGTTTGCTGTGATGTTTATATTAGGAAATATTTAGATATGGTATGTACACTAATGAACATATTTAGTTACCTTTGTGATATAATATAATGAAAAATGACAGTGATTTTGACATAAGTAAGTTTAGAAATGAATAATATTTTATCATTCTCATTAGTCAAGAAAGTGAGAAGAAGTAGATTATTTGGCAGGTGTGAAATAAACGATGCTGAGCTACCATATTTGCCACAACGATTTCATATTCTTGCAGAATCTATAGTGAATTTGGACATTGATAATATTGTTGATTTTTAGGAAATATATTTATTTCTTTATGATATTGGTCTTTGTGCAGGACAGTACCCACAAGATGAAATGTCTTCAATGTATATTTCAATGATATCCAACAATAGACAATGTATTTTTCTTGCAGTTTTTTTTACGTAAGAGTCTCGCCTATCACGTGCTTAAAGTGCGTTGCAGCGTGTTCATAAAACAGTTTTTTTTAAAGAAACTATTCCACATATGCCCAACGTGTCTGTGCACGAAAAGAAAATACACACTCCAAACAATGACTGAAGAGTCGTTTCGAACCATCATGTTGATTAGAAAAATCATTTCGGAGTTCCACAGAATGGCTCAAACAGCTTTTTCAACCTGTTATATCTGAAAAACTACTTGCGGGATTCATGTGAAATTAGTCTAGGAGCATGCAATAGACTGGTTTAAAGATTTCCACTAATAAAAAGTGGGGTCATCACTGAAAGTGTCAGTCAGGCGAGTGTTCTACGATAGCACTACACGCAGTTTCAGGGTCTTGCGGTAGGGACGACACCGTGCCACAGGAGCTGATCAACATTGCCCTTCGTAATGTACCTCACTCACACAAACACACTGCCAGTGGGTGGGCACCTTAAAGAGTATTAAAATTCTCTTCAACAAGTTCTAATTTTTCTCAAAATATTGTTATATAGCTAATTTCTGTTGCTCAAAGTATTTCTCCTCCTTACTGAAAATGACTTCTGTCAACCAACTAGCCATCTTTACCCTGAGTTAAAAAAAACTTGACTAGTTGTGCAATACCTTAGTTAAAAGTTCAAAACCTCAGTTAAAAGTTCAAAACCTCACACACTCCAGACAAAAACATAACAATTGATGAGAGTCTTATGCAGAGGTGCCAACCATTTACAAAAGCTTTCGGTTGTAATTTTGTGAAAAATCCGTAGTTTTAAGTAGTTTTCCTTAATGAACATCATATCTTAAATGTCTACACGCTATCACATTACCTCCTATTAGTTTCCAACTTAGGTATTTGTTGTTGGAGCTCCAGCAGCACTTTATACATACACACACACACACACACACATACATATGCATATATAGTTTTATCAAAATGTTTAACTTGGAAAATACTTTTGGCTTAAATATGACAGTGGCAGTCACGTTTGCCACACTGTTCACACTGAAATCGCATTTGCACAGTACATAAAACACATGTTGTTGAGGTGCATTTAAAGCACTAAAACATATCCACAACTGTAAATATTTTTAACATTATTTCTGAAAATTATTCTCTTTCAATCTCATAGCAGAACATAAACATTCCCATAAATATATTTTCATTTAACTACGACCACAGAACAGGAAGACTACAATAACATGGTTAGGTTTCCAATTCAGTATGGCCGATCAGTGGAAGAAGCAAAAAGGGAATACTAGCACATGCATCAAGCCTTTCTACCACATCTATAGACGCTATCACTTTGGGCCGACTAGGTAAGCCTTGGCTATGGCTTCAGACAAACAGCTTCCACAACCAGCGTGCAATATCTGTTGACCACGTGATGTAAACAGTAACAAGAGCACATATTGGTAAACATGCAAAATTTAATTGATAATGTTAAATTCCATTCTAGTTTACTGGGGATACCATAGTTCAACAATACTGTGTGATTATTCACATAAACTACGGATAAATCTTAGTACTAGACACCTCTGCTTATGCTGTACGATAGCTGGCTGGGTGTTGGTGCAATACATTCCACAGTAACATGCAAGTTTCTGCATAAAAACATGTATGGTTTGCGAAACCAAATCAGGGTATATAATAAAAAACATCAGTGATTTACACAAGCAGGGAACTAAGTTTGCCAGTGACAAGAAAAACCTTCTTATGCAGGGTGGTCCTGAAGTACAGGTACAAACGCAGGGAGGTGATTCCTTATGGAAAATAAAGTAGGACATATGTAGGACACTTTGTACCTAATTATAATATTGTGGGAGTAATGAGCCGCAGAATATCGAATTTGAAAACAGTATTCATTTAAAAAATCGGATACAGAATTATGTAAAACGACAATACTCTGAAAATTGATTTGTGTTATAATGGTCTTCAAACCCGCATCAAATGCTAGTTGATACCATCAGCCATTACTAAAAGAACAGGGGTGGCGACCCTCTAAGTGGACTAAATGTTTGTGCCATCGGGATAGTGGAACATTTGACTATGTTTTTTTGAGTAATGCAAGCTTTGTAATAAAAAATGGTCCTCTTATTGTAACTGTCTAGGGCTCATAGTTTTCGTGAAAAATGCACGTGAAGCTTTGGCTGCAGCGATAGAGTACCAGGAGAGCATAGGCAATACTGCGTACATTGTGTTTGGAAGTGCTCAATTGCTCTATCCAAAATGGGTTCGAAAACATTACATACGAAAAAAATTGTACAGTAACTTGTAAGGGAGATATCCACCCTTACAAAGCAACGTTTTACTGAACAAAAATTAAATCTATCAGACAATAAGAAAGGTATTGTGAATGACTACATTGATTGTAAGTATTTGCACAGCCACTATTGTGGTGTACAACTTCGAGAAAAATGAGGGGGTGTAACATGTAGGTATTTTGTATTGATTTTCAAAGATGTAATACAAGTGCATAATACAACTCACCGATCCAGGTTTGATTCCCGGCTGGGCCATCCCTGGATTTTCGCATGTGGGAATTGTGCCGCATGATGCCGCTGGTCGGCGGGTTTTCTCGGGGATCTCCCATTTCCCCCGCCCTTTCATTCCGGTGCTGCTCCATACTCACATCATGTCACCCTCCACCAGCTTTCAAGGCCTAGATGTTAAACGCTGACAAAAATATCTCGCTCACTAGATGACGACCACAGATCTAATACTGGATGAAGCAACAAAGATAGGTTTAAGTGAAGAGTTTCTGCTAATGGTGTAATACACAGATGTTCTGTGGCTCCGTGTGGGTAAGAACCACTTGTCCTGGGATGAACAACTGCCAGCGCTGCTATTCACTTTGCGCCACTGTGTCAACGAGGCGACAAACCGGACACAAGCAGAGATACTTCAAGGCCACAATCTACCCTGCGAGTTCACTTACCCGTCCAGAGAGGTCGGAAGGTAGCTTCACAAGGCAAAACAGGAGACAATAAATAATAGCTGATGTCCATAAGAAACAGGCACGCTGCGTGCAACAATGGGTGCCAATAATTACCAGGCTCCGAAAACCACTGGAACCAGGACCACTTGTGTACATTCAAGAGTACACACTCCTCATCAAGAAAGAACACTTGTGCTGGAGTGGGCCCCACAAAATTATACGCATGTTAGCGCTACTACATACTTGGTGCAAATAAGCCATCGGCAAATACTTGTTCACCTAGCCCTGCTGGACACTGGTGTCACGACACTCAGCGTCCCTAGCATTGAAACACCTCGTGCGACCATATCAGTAGCGAGTGAAAATAGCGACAACTCAGTCCACCACACGCCCGTGTTATCTGACTGAGTATCTTTCACCCCTTGTTTGACCCAGCTTCACCCACCGTCTCGACACCCCAAGGGAACGTGGAGAACAGTTGGTCACGAAAGCTGGGTCGTCTTTCACTGCTGCTCGCCAGTGGTCTACAGATGTACCAAGCGAGGACAGTAATTTTTTGCTAACATTTGTGTTCAACAGCGTGAAAAGCAAAGTTAGGTAAATTTGTTAGTATTAAGTTTAGTTTTGTTTATCTGAACAACAGTATGAGTGACGACGAAGTGTTTCAAATTCACTTAACTCTCTATCAAATGAAGTACTGGGGAAAAGTAGTCAAAACCAGATCATAATTCATTTATTATAGGAGTTAGGTGCTAGGTTGGTAAAACAGGGAGCTAAATTTGAAGCTTAATTAACTAAAATAAAAAGTGATGTTAACATTCAGTGCTGGGAGTTTCAGGAACAAATTAGAAAACAAGGAACAATGTTAAAACAGCTGGACGCTAAGATTGATACTGCTAAGATTGATACTCAGGGTGCTAGTTTAGAAAACCTGTTAGAATTATTGGCGGGGAAAAATCTAATTGATGCAGGGGAAAACAGGGGAAATGTTGTGGAACAGGCACCACAGATCTTGCAAATAAATGTAAAGGCGGTACAAACCAATCAGGTCAAAAAGAGAGGGCAAATTTCTGAGATTCGTAATGGTGAAATGGGGATGGGGGAGGTAGATAACCAAAACAATGGAAATAATGTATCCCAAAAAACAAATAACAAAATGGTAAATGCTGGCGAGGGTGTGACAAAATTATGTAAACATAGGATTTTGTAGGAATTATGTAAGTGAGGGGGGAAAAGAACATGAAATAAATTTTGGAGTGTTTGTGTAATGAGAATGTTTTATGGTACTTTGATTTAGGAAAGTGGGAGAGAGGGGGGGGGGGTAAACCTGTATTGAGGTAAGAAACGTGTTAAAATATAAACAGAAAAAAAAGAGTCTTTTTGTCTCGAGACTCAGACAAGGATTTATTTGGAGAGGAAACTGTGGAGAAACAGAAATGTGTTTCCAAGGGAAGGAAAATATAGAAAGAGAAACTACGAGATTGGCTGTGTTGATTAGAAATGTATTAAGGTTAGGGAAGGTGTGTAGAAAGAGGTAAAAAGTGAGTGGTGTTAAGAAAGTGGTTAAGGTTGTTTCGAAAGGCTACAAGAACCGAAAGAAAAATTAGATTTACATATTTTGACTCAAGAATGGATTGGACATGCAAAAATTCAAGCCTAGGAGGTTATATTACAAAAGGACAATATCTGTGCATTCAAGTAAATAATTCAATTGTTAATATTTCATATTTTACATACACTTAGTGACCTATGTTCAGGTGAACGTATTTAACTCTGAAGGTTTTTTTTTCCTTATGTAACGAGGCAGATGATAATTTATAATGCTAAGATTATGTTATGGTTTATCAAATATAATGATGTGGTGTTGAAGGAGGGAGATGAAGTGTTAGTTGCGACACACTATGTATCCTCAGCCTTGGATAAAAACATTAAGAAATGTTTTAAGCTCTAGGAGGGCCCATATTCCATAGAAAAATGTGTGGGTAAAGATGTATGTAAGGTAAATGGTTCTAATTGGCGCATAAAATTATTAAGGATATGGAAAAGTGCTCCACGAACGTTCTAAAGTATAAATTTCATTTTAGATAATTGTGCAAATGAGTGTGTGTAACAATAATATGTTTTTAAAAGAATTGGCCATGGCGAAACAAGTTTTAGTTAATGTGACTTTTTACACATATTATGCACAATGATTTATAGTAAACTGATGTTAGGGAATTTATTGGAATTGTTGAATTTTTCATGTAAATAGGTATTTTATCATACTTCATGGGTAAAAGTTGACTGTGACTGGCTGTGGGGAATCGTTAGTGCACACATGCCACAATTGCTTGAATTTATTAGTGCCTTTCATGATACATTTATTTTAAAACAACACATACATACAATAACTTCAATATTTCAAGTAATTTTTATTTTCTTATTCTTGCTGATGTTTGATAAGTTTTGTTTTGGTAATGACATTGTTTACATTCATGGGTGATGGGTGCCAGGCAGGGCCACACTTGAGTATTATTGTTTTCTTGTCTTTACAGATGATATAAATACACTTTGAGCACTCAGTATTGAGGTTGTGAGTAGTCACTGTGATAGGTAATGGTAATTTGTTATTGTTTCATAAATATAATTGAGTAAATACGATTGATTGAATGGTTTCTTGAAACCAGCTGGTTCGGGTTGAATCTTTTTTTTTTGTAGCCATGCGTTGACAATTAAATAATGTTTTGTTATGAGCTAGGAAGAGCAACAAGTGTCCCGCCTTTGACCAATGGACACACATAGAACCATTTTTTCAGCACCTAAGGGGTGGCTTGTTGTGTGTAGGGTAATATGTATGTCGGTGGAGGCCCAACCGAGACTGTTTTTTATTGTATAATTTGCAGTTGAGAGATGTTAAATGAAGTTTATTTAAAGTGAAGTAAGAGACTAAAATTTTTTGAAGTGGTTAAAGTGTTGTTTTTTGTGAGTTATGTAATGTTGCAGTTTTTGTGCATTTTTATCTGTATGATGTTTTAGTGATCAGTGTTGCGGACAGGAACACTTAATAGTAATTGATCGGCATTATAGTTGTGGGTGTTCTGCAGGAATCTACCAGCCCAGTCAGATACCGATACTGTTGCACATATTGTCGACCACGTAGTTATGAAATACATTTTGTTTTTGACAAAGGAAATGTGAACCCAAGTAGAAAATATTATAATTTAAACTCAGAGTATGAACATGTTTATAGGAAATTAAGTAATACAAATTAATATTTTGCTATCAAAGTTGTGATGTTGAAGAACTTTGGCGTTATGTTTGTATAGAGTGAGGTTTTAATACAAGTTGAATTTAATCAGTTCATGTTAAAGTAGAATAATTGTAATGTTTGATATACCTATTGTTGTCATTGTAGTTAGTGGACTTAAAGCTAATTGTATCTAATTAATAAAATATTTTAACCTGGAGATTTAATAATTCTAATTGTAGGGTTTTTATGCATTGAAAAATTTGGAAGTTATATGTTTTTTTGGAGGCAATAAGTTTGTTGAAGGAAGATTTTTGTTTTGGTGTAATTTGTTTGCTTTTATGGTCATTTTAAGGTTAGGTTCAGGAACTACTCAGCCAAAATTCTCAATTTTTCCTGAGTAGTTGGGGGAGGGTGATGTAACATTGTAACTTTTTCATGTTTTTTTTTTTTTTTTTTGGGAACACGAGATAAATGTATTTGTTTATTTTTTGTAGTATTTTTATTTCTGGTTATATTTTAATTTTATATGTACATGCTGATGTTAAATTTTATGATATCTGTAGTATTTATTCAACTCCAGTAACAAATATAATTAATATTTTAGGTTTTTATGCATGTGAGTATGTGTTGTGTTGCTTTGGGAACTCGAAGAAGAAGCAGCAGACTTTTTTTTTGGCAAGCATGTGCAAGGATTTATACTTATCCAGTTTTGGCCGGTTGGCAACCATCCAAGGTGCTGGGTTGCAAGTATTGGTCTACTAGAATTGCAGGGTGCCCAATAACGAATATGCGTGTGTTTTATTTAGTCTCTATAGAGTGGTGTATGTATTGGGTAGCCAGTAGGAGCGTGGTAGTGAATATCAAGCGAAAAGGACGCTGCCAGCGACACGCTTGGCTTTGTAAGAGTTGTTCCTTAGTACTCTGGATATCTGGATGCTGCTTAGGTGTAACTGCGGTCCATGTAATCTTTGAGATGGAAAAATATGAAGATGTAGGGTGGTAGCCCATAAATGTAGGTAAGTTAACGGGAGTGGCAATGTAAAATGCTCAGGTAGCTCCCGCATTCGTTTTGTTTTCATTGTAACATGTTTTGGACTTGTTTGAACTCTACTAAAAAATTTTGCGCCTGTGCATATGGCCATTAGGCCATCTGGGTGTGGTTTTCACCACCCAGTATTCTTCTTTTGCTTATTAAGATGTGGGAACTCTATGATATTTGTTTGGACTTCATCAGTGCTAAATTTATTTTCGTCAGTTTTCTTCAAGATCTTTTTTGGCCTGTTCTTTAATTTGCTTGTTCCTGAGAGCCCAAAGCAAGTGATTTCATGTAATGTAATTCCGTTAAGGAAGTCTAAAACTTTGTTGGAAGTTAGTGTCAATAATAAATGAAGAATATGCATCAAATATTTACTTTTTTTTTGTAGTTTTTGTCTAAAACAGTAGCCTAACATTTGAATGTTTTCAAATCAACAGTATCTAAACTAACAATATAAATTTTACAACCTAAATTTATCACAAGAATGTTGGCAAAAGTGAGTAAGGCTACTAAGTAATGAGAAGAAGAAGATTTCGTTTGCTGTTGAGGGACCATGTGAGGCACCGTCCATTTTGCAAGGGTGTTTGTTTATGATTGTATGCGTGGGGAGTACGACCCGTATGAGCCCATTCCTGTGTTAAATTAACTTATCTATCTTTTACTACTGCACTGAAATTAGCTCTGCAAGTTTTGCTTTTAAAATTTTATTTTGTAATGTATTCAATTGAACAACTTGTTCTTTAAATTTCTGTAATAATATAGCAGTGTTTAGTTCATTTTGGAGAACACTGATGAATTAACCCTTTTTAAAAACCTACGAATCCTGCCTAATTTTAGTCATCACTCACTGTTTACGCTATTTCAATCTGAATTGCCCTCTGCCTATCTTATATAGTTTTAAATTTACAGCTACATGTACACATAGTGAAATGAAAGATGTGATCACTATTTTATATTGTATTCCCGATATTTCACCATCACTCATACAAAAATAAATTATTCCTCCAGTTAAAGGCGTATTATCAAGGAAATGGGCCGCACAACCGCACTCGGCCACGGTGTGACTTTTTCTTGTGCTTGGCAGTGGTCTTTTTGCCTGTTCCTGTGACCACTACTGCACATCACTCAGCTAGCCAATAACAGGCTTGGACCTCACTTGTTTCCTACTAAGGTGTACAAGTCTGTCTTGAGGCCCCGCACCATTCACCAACACAGCTCACAACTACGGTTTCAGCCAGTGGTTTACCAGGCTCCGAAGTGCTTCCTAATACTGCAGAAGCCAAACAAGGGAAACAATGTGAATGAATTTGACGCCTCTAATTCCGACCAAATATAGCAAAAATTGGGTACACTTGTTCAAACAAAGCTGTTCTGCCATTGTCCTTCAACCATGTGTCTATAATTATATTTGTAATTCATTAATTGAAGTTTAACATTTATTATATCAATAAATAACCATACAGATGAGATTCCCCCCCCCCCAAGCGCGCTGTCATCTTTGGAATTTAACTACATGAAAATTACATTAAATGTATCCTTTAAATAGTTCTCTATACCATCACCCTACAGCAATACATGTTTATCAAACTGTATCATCAGCAGTCACAGCTACAGGAATGTGCAGTGTTTTGAAAATTTGTCATTTAAGCAATCTATAATATCTCGCTTTGGATCCTATATACAGATACTATGTTATTTTACTTAGACTGAATTTGATTAAAGTCCCAACAGGTCACATCAATGCAACAGGGGTGAGTTGCATCGTACTGTAATATGTTTATTGTATTATAAAAATGTATGTTATTTAGAAAATATAATATTCTGAAAAATTTAAATATTACTTTAGTTTATTATTGAATAGGTTGGAAACTGTACACTAGAAAACACTGCCCAGTTGCTTACAGTACCTAAACATCATATTTGTGTATTGTTAATGGTTAATAATGATGGTCAAACATAGGCATATCATATGTATTCACAAAGATAAACTAGAGGGTTTTAAGAGTTTAGACAAAAAAGAGAATGCAACATAATTGTGTGTGGTATTTGGCTTAGTTAATGTCACACTTAGTGATTGAAAGATGAATAATTGTGCTGAACATAGCCAAATTGGGTTATTTGTCATCAAAAAACCCTTGCAGAGTACTGTCACTATTTGATAAGGTCAGACAAAGCCTTTCCTGTATGGTTTTCACAGGAGAAGCAGAAAGGTGCATCTTTAAAAGTTAGCAGCTTATTCAAGAAAATGCTTTATGCATCAGTAAAATAATAAATGGTGGTAGTTATTTGTTTACTGCAAGCATCTGCTAAAGTATGTTGGAAGAAATGCTACTGGATTTATCAGTTTATGATAATTTAACAACTTGAGAGCAATTTTAGCTGATGATGCTGCAGCTGAAGAATACGTAACAAACTAGCCATTTTGATATCAACAGGAAATTATTCTTCCTAAGAAGTCTACACCACTGATAAAACTGGCTTAATTTTCAAGTCACTGCTGACAAATGTCTAGCATCCAATCAGCATGTAAGTAGTTCTGTGAAATAAGTAATATGTCAAGTTTCTTTTTGTAATAGTACTTTAGCACTGCATTGTTACTCATGAAAATTTATTCAAATTGGCTTTTGTATATAGGTTGCTTAGAAAAACATAGCTGCTGTTTATAGGATGGCCAGTATCTAATAATTAAAGGTAATAATTTTATCAGCTTTCCTTTACCATAATTACCCTCCAAAGTTAAGGAGACGTGATACGGTGGAGTTTACATGTCAAATGTTGGTGATGCAACAGTGTGCTGACTAGTTGCTGTCCAGTTGTGTTGTATGGCCAGGCATGTGTGTGTTCTATGATATGGGTGCACTGTGATTGTGCAACTACAAAAAAATTTTGTATATTAACACATTCCCGAACTAACGTTCCTTAAACAAAAAGACACACATTTTTTTATGTAAGTGGGCTTTACATCTCATCAAAGCATGGTCATTAGAGACGGTTGTATACAAATTTACAGAAGAATAAGAAACATGACAGTTATTGGTCATAGCCTTGGTTAAGGAGGTTTGATCGCTTATCACCTAGGGTTTGTGCATTGTCACTCAATAGCTTCTGTTTCAGTGAATGTATCAATTTTGTGGCATAACAATACATACAGTTTCTACCAAAAGTTTAGGACCACTATCACATTTAAAAGAATACGTGTTTGTCCGTAACTTTTGATGTAAATAGCATGGTATATTTTTTTTGGGTTCCTACACATAAAGTTCAATAATGAGGTGAAAAAACTTTAAAATATTCCAACTCTTTATTAACATACAATTTATTTTAATTAAGTTAAATAAGGAAAATAAGTACACTTGTTATGCAAACCAAATTTTTACAGCTAATTTGACTTGCCGTACTTGATTAATGATTTTACACAGAATTTATAACACTACAAGGAATTTATAGCTTAAGTTATAGCAATATTATATTTTTTTTCGAATTACAACTGTTGTTATCATAGAAACATATTCAATACATTCATACCATAAGTTTAAGACCACTCAGACAGAAATATTTACTTTTATAACTTTTATTTGAGTAAGTAGATTTTATAACCAAGTGAGACGGCGCATTTGTTGCTGAAACAGGATGACGTTCACAATCAGTTCGCAAGGTAGCACTGCTGTAGCAGTTCCTATTAGCTTTGTTGTTACAGAGGCGTTAGTAGAACTGTTCATGTTTGTTGATACTGTTCTTTCCAACACTTTTATTGTAAAATGGGTAAAACAAGTGTCTCAAGCACGATAAAGTGACAAGTAAAAGGTATGTTCAAATGTCATAAGAGTCAAAGAGAAATAGCCAATGCCTTGAATTTAAGTAAAACGTGTGTATCGCAAACAATAGCCAAATACCGAGGGAGTGGTAACGTTGATGATCGACCTCGTAGTGGCAGACCGAAGGCAACTTCACCTAGAGACGACCGTGTACTCGCAAGACTCGCCAAATAAAGTCGGAACGCGTCTGTGTCAGTTTTGAGAACATGGCTTCAAGAGATATCCGGAAAGCAGGAGTCAGCAATGACCGTATCTCGTCGACTGCGAGAGCAGGGGCTGCATTCCTACATGGCTATCAGAAAACCCCTACAAACAGCTGTGTCCAGGAAAAACAGGCGTATATAGTGTGTCCAGAAGAAAACTTGTGGGATGGAAAGATGGGGAAAGGTGCTTTTCAGTGACGAGTGCCGGTTGGAACTCAATTCCCGTCGCCGCATACGTGTTCGCCGTGCACCGACCGAGAAGTTTCTTCCCGAGTGCCTCTCTTCCGCTGTGCAACAAGGTGGTGGCTCAATCATGGTGTGGGGCTGCATATCAATGCAAGGGACATTCTTCATTCGCTTTATTGACAGTTCTATGGACTCTAAAGAATATATTGAAACAATGAAAGATACAATGCTTCCTTCTGCGCACAAACTTCACGGTGGATATTTTGTGTTTCAGCAAGACAATGCTCCTTGTCACCGATCCCGCCTGTCAATGCAGTGGTTTAAGGAAAATTACATTCCACTTTTGCCATGGTCAGCACGAAGTCCGGACTTGAACCCCATCGAGAATGTCTGAAGCTACATGGGAGCTAAACTAGCACAGTCAAGACCAAAAACCATACACGAGCTCAGAACCATGATTTCAATAATTTGGTCAGACATTTCCATTGAATATTGCCAGAGTCTCATCAGCAGCATGCCCACGAGAGTAAAACAGTGCCTTAAAGCTGCAGGAGGTGTCATAGATTACTAAATAATTGTACAAGTAAAGCTATAAACAGTTTCATAGTGTATTTACAGTATTGGGCATGTACAACAGCTTCGTATTACCAAGTTCACATGTACGACCAGGTGGTCTTAAACTTTTGGTATGGATGTATTGAATATTTTTATATTATAAGAACAGTTGTAAATCTAAAAAATATGTAATATTCGGGGTTGGCACCTTGCTGTAACTTAAGCTATAAATTCCTTGTAGTGTTATAAATGCTGTGTAAAATCATTAATCAAGTACGGCAAGTCAAATTAGTGGTAAAAATTTGTTTTGCATAACAAGTGTACTTATTTTCCTTTTTATAACTTAATTAATACAAATTGTATCTTAATAAAGAGTTGGAATATTTTAAAATTTTTTCACCACATTATTGAACTTTATGTGTAGAAACCTAAGAAAAATATGCCATGCTATTTACATCAAACGTTTACGGACAAACACGTATTGTTTTAAATGTGATGGTGGTCTTAAACTTTTGGTAGAAACTGTAGATGTGAGCTTTAAAAATTTTCTGAAATCATTGCAACCTGAATATCTATTATTTTATAATGAATAACTGCTGCCAATAAAAAAGTGAATATCTTATGAGAACAACAGCAGTGGTCAGAACCATAACAGACACCTTGCCGTATAGATTCTAAAAAAGTGAACTAAATTGTAACTTTTGCCACGTCAACATACGAAACGCAAAACAACCTCCCTTTTTGCTAATTTTGAGAAAAAAATATTAGTCCAAGAAAATGGTTTTCACTCACCCTTAGGTGCACTGCCTATCATAGAACCCTTCTAATAACAATAATAGGGAATTTCATGTTTTAGTTTAGGTTCAATTTATGTTGAACCTACATAAAATCCACCAGTAACTTTTTTGTGTGGTTCATGTTACTATAGGGTAGGGTTACCTGGAGGTGCTAGGACCATTGATGTGGAGAATTGTGTTCATCATGTTGGGGATTAACCAGATTGCAGTACCAGGGACATAGCAATGGTGCATGATTCTTGTTTTTAATATTTGCTCTAGCACATCACATACTCTGGGCAATTTACCTGATCTGTGTACACTGCCTGCATGCAGTAGCATGACTCCCTTACTTTAGTGAGTGATTACAGGAAGGGAAAGCTGACTAGGCCGTATGGCTACAGACATAATTTATTTTTATTAGTATGTACTCTTCATCCTGCAGTTGGCACTAATGAATTTTTTAACAATCAATGTGTTATAAATTATTTTTCTTTACACTCATTTTGACAATCAGGACATTCAGATTTGCATAGTTCAAACTACCTGGACTATATTGTAGTTTTAATTTGAACTATTTGCCAATGCAATGTGGACTAGTGTTTCAAGGTCAATAGTTCAGAATATTTATCAATGTGCCACACTTTACAATACTGCTATGCTGGGCCCGGATACAAAGGAATGGGAGCACTTGTGCTGGGTGGCAGACTTAAGGGATGGAGAAATGTCTCCTAAAATTATTTAATTTACTTTTGGCGTGGGAACTTCCTGATATGGGTAGTCAAGGGTGTCAAAGAGATACATCTAGCTTTCTGACTATATGACCAGGAGGAGACAAATTCCACTAGGACACAAATGTTTCAAGTTAGTTACAAATGCTGTAGGAGTGTACAGCTAGTGGCGGTATGCCTAGAGAGAGGTGGTATGTTTTTCAAATTTTTATGCAACTGATAAAGAGTAATAGAATTATTCAATAAAAGGCCGAATATTTGAAGTGATCAACACAGGTTCAATGCTTCTCCCAGTAATTCCATATTCTTTCAACATGTCCTTTCTCTGGACACCTACTCGCTGCTAAATTCTAAGTTTCGGCTAAGTTCTACACTCCTGCATAATCTGTAATTGTTTTATGCACCGCGTCTGGTCATCCAGGATGATTTCATGTATGTGAATTTTAATTTAAAATGCACCATTTATTTCTTTATGTATTAATATTTTCAAGTTAATAAAATTTTATCTGTTAAGGATACCCTAGGGAAAATAATGTTAAAAAGGGTCTGCATAGCCCTGTTTATGATATCAAATAATAACTGTTCAATACACATTTTGTAATTCAATGTTTCTTTTCTATTTCAAATGCCCAATATTTTATATAATAAATCACTACTTTTGCTTTCCCTTATATTAATGATTTTATTTAACAGCTCGTTCTCTGGAAAGTAATATTTACTTTATAATGTTAGCTGTACTTGAGCAGTAATAGGCTACAGCTTTAATTATATTTTATGTTTGTCTTCCTTACCAGCACACATTATAAATATATGTATTATGGTAGCAGACAATATGTACTCAACAACAGCACATCCAAATGTGTAACCAAGGGAAGACGGGACAGGGACAGTTAGTCATTTTTCTCATCATGTGAGAAAATATTTTTGTGTAAGACAGTTGTTATTAAGTTCTGTGAAATTTTGTTGTGTCTTCCTTAAGTGAATGCTACAAGGTTTGGCACTGTGTGTGAAGAATTATGTGTCAACAAATATATAGTGTGTCAAGTCATGGTGCACTTTTTACAAAACAAGATAGAAATATGAAATCTTCACCAAATGAAAGGAAAACTCACACAGTTTCATACATATTCAGTGCAGTACAAAGTGGTTTCCATTTGTTGTCCTACACACATCTAAACGGATACCATGCACAATGACTTTGTGGACATACTGTATAAGTTGAACATATGTTTTGGTGGTCTTCAGCAAAAGGTGAAAATGTTAATGCTGTATGGTTTTTTCTCATCCACTTCTAACATATAAGATCCAAATCAGGAAAATACCTTAGATGTGTTCACGAAAAAGATGAGATGCTAACTACATTACTTAAGGTACCTAAAGAAGCCAAAAAAATAAAGTTGGGCTCAGTTTTATAAAAGGTATTTACAGGCCAGGCTCAACAATATAAATTAATTTGCTGTTTTCATACAATGCATGCCAAACTGGTATGTGCTTTAACATAGTGCTTAGAAACAAAAATTTGTTTGCAATGGCCAGAAACATATTTATTTACTATGGTCAGAGATTTGTCCCTTTCTTTGTTTCATCAACTAAGTGTTTTGGAATAATGAAGGTTCATAGATAGCATTTAAAAACAAGTCATACTACATAGTCTGTAAAATCTGAAGCAGTAAGTGTTAAGCCAGTTACATTTGCAAAGCTGTGGATACATATTGTACGAGAAGAAAATTTTTTTTCTGACGTTAAATTAGAAAGCAAAAGTCTAATGAGAATGTTTTAACTAATCAGTAACAAGTAGTAGTTTGAAGAAATCAGACTTTTTAAACAAAGAAATAACAAAAAATTTATGTTCAGATTATGTAGAGCTATACATTTTGTTGTGTTCTAATAATGGTCATGTTTACAAATGACACAAGTGATATCTCCCAAAGACACATCTGTCTGCTTCATCATCCAGCCTCGACTACCTCAGCCAACCATCATGCTCAAGGACCCAACACATTTAATATAAGAAGCGGGAATTTAGTCTAAGCAAGCAAAATCAATGAAGCCAGTTTTGCAGAAAAAAAAGGGTTGCAATGAGTTAAATACTTTCAAGTGAATTAGATGATGCTAAATAATAACCATTTTCAAGTATTGAGTGGTTTCATGAATTGATACATTTTTATAAAATAAACTAGTTCATGTGTGTGTTAGGTTAGATAATAAAGAACTTAAATTAAAATATCAGTGTGTATTAGATGACAAAATATTATGTAGCTAAAATAACCATCAGGTAGCAAATGTAACTAATGATGACATTGTTCACATTCCAAAAAAAACAAGAATTATTAAAAAATTTATTGATGGTGTGGTGAGGTGAGGTGAGGTGAGGTGAGGCGGTTCTACAGCCCTTTAATAACGTGGTCTTAGAGCCAATGAGGGTGAAGTGAAATGAAGGGACAACACAACATCTATGCCCGAGCCAGGATTTGAACCTAGGACATCTTGCACTGCAGACCGGCGGTTAACCGACTATGCTACAGAGGCTGACAATAATTTTGGAAGGAAAGGCTTATTCAGTAGCTGATAAAATAAAAATTATTGAGCATGTGAAAAAAGGAGAGACGAAAGCAAGTATAACATACGAGTGTGGTATCTCTGAAGGTACTATCACAGTGTAGATGAAATAGAAACTTAACTAAGAAAATTAAGCATCCTACATCAACATAATAAATTAATGCCTACGTTATTTAGTTACCGCTGGTCCTGTGCGGAAAACCTGCTAGGCCGTACGGATGGTCGAGGGAGAAAGCAAGCAGAAATGTCTTGCAGTATATGTTAAAGGAGTGAATGGCTAGTCTATGGAGATTGGTTGATGTGTTGGGTAGGCGGGAGAGGGGTGAAGGAAGATCAATGAATGACGTGCCAGCGTGCAGGTATATACATGCAACAATTGCAACTTCATTTGACTGTCTCACTTGTAACACAGAACATGCAGTCTGATGCACTTTTAAATGAGCTGCATGACTTATAGTCCAGGGTTAACATATTCCATTCCAGAATGTTTCAAACTTAATGTGGGGCACTTATGCAAGTAAATAGGCTAACTTCATTCTGATTTGTTAACATGTTCTTCTGCTGTTACCTACTGTAATTATGTACCTATATAAGTGCTGCTTCGAATGACGTCCTACAGTGAACCCTCGATAACTCAGACCTCTATGTTCCGGACTTCGGATAACTCAAACAGAATTAAAAAAAAAAATTAATAATTTTTAATTAATTATTTATAAGTTAAAAGACACAAAAAATTGTTTCTGCTGGATTTAAATTCATCACAATATATTTTAGAACAATATTAAACTTTATAACGTAGTCGTCCATCACTACTTAGCCTTTAATAATCCCACAGTAAATATCTGGCAAGTTCCGTGTGGTAAAATATTGCTAGCGAGGCGCGCGACATGCGAGTAAAAATGCAACGCAGCAGGCCGACCTCTCACTTCTTTATCTTTCCTCCCTCTTCTGCCTGTGAGCCAGGCACGCACGTGTGTCGTAAACAAATATTTCTGCATGGTGCTTGTGAAATGATGGTAACTACGGGTTACAATGACACATAAACGGAAAATTATTTTGTTCTGGTATGTGCAATGAATTCAGTGCTGCAAAACAAATTGTTCCAGACATTAAAAAGAAAAATTAAAAATCATTGCTTCGCATTGCGATGTAGAAAAATTGGTGAGAGGGTTTTACGCCCCTTTAACAACGATGTTTTCAAGAGTCGATGTGGGTGGTGAAAGAACAACACAATATCCATGCCCAAGCCGGACACAATGAGTCACGCTTGCTGGTTGATGATGCTCTGTTGATAACGTAACGGCGTCTGAAGAGTTGTAACGTTTTAAGCGTGAATCGGATTTGTTTATAAACTACTTCACAGGAAATAATACCGTACATGTAATGGACCGTAAAATGTAAACGTCTTATGCGGGATAATTTTAAACGATTTTCATTGAGTGATGCACGTGACTGGATTAACACTATTTTGTAGTTTTAATTTTTCCATGTGTACTATACACCGATAAAATCTTTCTCTTTATTTTAGAAGAAATGGCCAAGCTATGAACGAGTAAATATAGAAAAAAATTTACATTTGTTATATTCTACCCCAAAAAATGTAGAAGGTAATTTTTTCGAAAACCCCTAATAATGGCTGCACCCAATTTTTTTGGGCCTAAAATTTGGTCAAAATATGCGGCGATTACGCTAGTAAATACGGTAAGTCTTTAGAACATGATTAAAATTTTGTTGCTTTATAATATGAAAATTTGTGTAAGAATAAAGTTGTAAATTATGTGTTCTATGATGCAATTTACATACATAAAATTAAATTTTTAAATTAGTAGTGTTAAAATGTGTTCACATATTTACAGTGACCCAGAAGGATTGTTAATTACAGTACAGTTTTTATTCATGTATACGAGGAAAATTATTTTTGTACCTTTGGAACTTTGTAGGAGGGTAGAGTAACTATCAGGCTAGCAGCTGGCTGCTACCCCTACGCTCAACGCTGTGACATACGGACGTAAGGTATTTTTCAATGTAAACATCTTGTGTGAGATGCGTGTGGTCACATGCGATGTTTGTATTGCATGAGACTGTACCGGTTGACCTTGACTACTTCCCAACCTCCGTAGCTTATCTCCAACATCATTTCTTGTCTCTCTCACTTGTGCACGCACATTGGCTGTCGCAAGCCAGACGAAAACTTTTATGTGATAGAAGGGTGCCCTGGTGCCAGCTTCTAGCACAGAGATAAAAAAAAAGAATAAGCCAGAAGTAGCAGCATAAAAAAATAAATAAAGATCTGACTGCCAACATTGTTTGACATTCAGTCATAGTCCTCCACGTTAGCGTTAATTTTTCCATTGTAGGCCGGCCCTCCGTAACTTGATACAATAGTTATGTACAAAACAGTATTTATTGCAGCCTATTTAGCTTGTAGAAATGATAGCATACTAATTTCTTCGCGTTTCTTGTGATTAATGACTGATTACCCCACCTCCCCGGACACCCCTCGATAACACGGACAAATCGTAACTCAGACAGCTTCTTCTCCCTTTTAGTCCTAGTTATAGAAGGTTCACTGTATAAGTGATTTGTTCACAGCTTTGTTGTAGAAGTAGTTTTGGGCACTGTATACTGATACTCATACTGTAGTAGAATTTCAGTTCATAGTTATTCAACCATGATTGTGGTTACCATATTTACCAACATACCCCTCTGCCATCCTTTAAGTATCACACTCTCGTTGTTAGCACTGATCTTCAGGAAAAAAGTTTATGACTCATCATCTAAGTGCAATTATTTAGCTTTATATTTATTCAGCATATTATGTGGACTTAAATGACCACAAATATTCTACAAAATGTAAAGTAGTGTACAGCTGTCTTACCAGCTGACCTGCCAGCTTAATGATGCGTAGCGACAGGCAGTGTAGGCAGTTGACCAGGCGGTTGTGTGGCAATAGTGCAACGTACACAATGTGACAACTTATCAGTGAAGGGAGCGGCAAACACTGCGACCTTAGCTGCTATCTTTTCTCCTCCCTCACGACTCAAGTACTGAACTTGTAAAAGAGGAAGAATGCAACATTATACTTTCCCCAGCCAGTTAAGTTTCACAGGCTGCACACGGGCACACTGACTTATAGAGGCCTGATTTTTTGTGGGAACACATTGAAAAAATTATAGAAATCACATGTATCTCCTGTTACCATATATATATATGTGTGTGTGTGTGTGTGTGTATATATATATATATATATATATATATATATATATATATATATATATATATATATATATATATATATATAT
>PNEQ01063904.1:0-11662 GCA_003012365.1 Medauroidea extradentata | reverse complement strand
AGCACAGTGTTCAATAGTTCTTCATTAAAAAGCCTGAGAAGTTTTGGGATATTCTACTTTGGTCACTTTCAGCATAATGCTATTGTGCTATAACACGGATCTGAATTATGTCCTACAACAACCTCATCATAATGGGCATTTGCTTTAGTATATTAGTAAGTTGGTTATTTTGTTATTGATGTCTAGTTATATAACTGAAGATAATATTTTGCAGTTTGGCTTTTTTCAAATCAGTAATTTTTATAATGTCCTTCAGAGTTTTTTTATTTCTATCTTGTAGTATCAGTGCATTAAGAATTACACTGAAGTATGTAAATAATTCCTATCATTAAAGCTTTAAGAAAATAATATTTAAGTATATTGTGTACTACATACTTAAAGTTTACTATGAAATTGCATTTTGAATATTTTTATTTAATGAATTTATTATTATTGCCCTTCACACGAGTTATTAAAAATGTTATTGTGGTGATTAAAAATCCCATTTCTTTTAACTTGTGATATTTTATGTTATTTTTCTAGTAGTAATAAGCACAATTAAGTACTATGAAACAAAATAGAGTTACTGTAATGCCTTAAAAAATGTTTCTCTCCCTCATGATCATTTGAATGTAATTGTATACAGAGAATTTAATAAAGATATTCTGATAGTAATAGAAAAATGTTAAGGAAAAATTACATTGTCAAATAAATAAATGCATAATTGACAAGGTCATATTGATTCTTAGTTATTAGCAGTGCATTTTTTTACATTAGCATTTTATTTTAATTAAATTTAACTGTGAATAAATATAATATACAAAACTTGAACAATAACAAATTGTATATGCTGTTTGTATAACAGAAGGTATGTTATTTAATATAAGAAACTGCTAAGATAATTTACAATTTTAATTTGTTACCATAACTTAAATGATATTGAAAATAAGGAGGAGAAGAAGGTAGGAGGGTAGTGTAAAACAAGTTTGCTCACTTCTAAAAATTAGTATAACTGGACTGTGGTAAGTATCAACTATCAATCTTTTTTAATGTATTATTATATATCCTAAAAATTATGTTTAATTTCAGGCAGAAATCATAATTTCAAATTGGTATAAACGGAAAATCACAATTAAGTATATTTTAATTGTACACAAATTGTACCAGCAGAAGAAAATAATCAAATATTGCCATTATCATACTGTATAAAAAAGTGTATTGAGAAACTGTAAGCACTGTGTATGTTTAGAAAGATTTACTAGATTAAAAGCTGTTTTTTCATCATAATAAATGTACGTTACCATAGCAGCTGAACTATTATAATTAGTAATAATTTGTTTTTAATACAAGATTTGTTCCTATATTTATTATTTGTTAATTGTGTGGAATACATTATATCAGAGACCACTTTCTTCCAATTGAAAAATGTCATTCAATATTTAAAAATTAAAAAAATTTAAGACTGATGTTATGAACCATAGTCCAAACTTTAAAAACTCTTAAAAGCTCTTAAATTAAGAATAAAATTGATGTTGCCTTCTTTACACATATACGGGATGGTCTTGAAGTACAGGTACAAACGCAGGGAGGTGATTCCTTATGGAAAATAAAGTAGGACGTATGCAGGACACTTTGTACCTAAGTGTAATATTGTGGGAGTAATGAGCCGCAGAATATAGAATTTGAAAACCGTATTTATTTTAAAAATCGGAAACAGAATTATTTAAAACGACAATACTCTGACAATTGATTTTTTTTTATAATAGTCTTCAAACCCACATCAAATGCTGGTTGATACCTTAGACCATTACTAAAATAACAGGGGTGGCCACCCTCTAAATGGACTAAACGTTTGTCCCATTGGTATAGTTGAACATTTGACGATGTTTTATTGAGTAATGTAGCTTTGTAATAAAAATGGTCCTCGTATTGCAATTGTCTAGGGCTCATAGTTTTCATGAGAAATGCACGCGAAGCTTTGGCTGAAGCGATAGAGTACCAGGAGAGCATAGGCAATACTGTGTACATTGTGTTTGGAAGTGCTCAATTGCTCTATCCAAAATGGGTTAGAAAACGTTACATAGGAAAAATATCGTACAGTAATTTGTAAGGGAGATATCCACACTTATATACCAAAGATTTACTGAATAAAAATTAAATCTAACAGATAATAAGAAAGTTATTGTGAATTATAACATTGATCGTAAGTATTTGCACAGCCACTATTGTGGTGTACAAATTCGAGAAAAACGAGGGGGTTGTACGGTCCTACCAATGTGTGTGTAACATGTAGGTATTTTGTATTTCTTTTCAAAGATGTAGTGCAAGTGCATAATACAATTCACCTTCACGCAACATGTTTATGTGATCTATTGAGAAGAAACACATGTAAGGGTGCACTTTATTGCCCGCCAGGTATGCAACCTGCATTGTAAGGCTGGTCATATGACACAGCTGCGCGCTCATTGTTAGCTTAGCACCGCTACCGTGGTGTGCCAGAGTGGCATAGCACTGTTGGTGCGCAACATGGAGAGATGTTACACACATGCAGAAATGGCAGATATGCATCTCATGTATGCTGCTGCTGAAGGTAACGCGAGAGAAGCTCAGCGTCTGTATGCACAGAAAATTTCCAAACAGACATTGTCCAGGACATCGGATCTTCTCGTCTGTTGACCGACGGTTATACGAGACTGGAACACTTACAGCGAACAGGTATGACACCGGCGTGAGGCGCAATGTTAGAACAGTCAACTTTGAGGAGGAAGTATTGGAACGCATCGTCGATTCGCCATCGAGTAGTACACGTGGAATTGCTCGCACGATGCATGCAAGCCACCAAAGTGTGTTGAGGGTTCTGCATGAACAACTACTACAACTTTTTCATCGCAAAAAGGTGCAAGCATTACAACCAGCTTATTTCAGACACAAGTCGATTTTGCTCGCTGGTTTCTGCATCAATACGCAAACGAACCTGGATTTTCTCGCAATATTTTGTTGACCAACGAGACTTCTTTTACACGTGATGCCATTCACAACAGTAGAAACAGTTACGTATTGAATGACATCATCCCACATGCGATGGTTGAACACCGCCATCAAGTGACATTTTCTGTTAATGTCTGGGCCGGCATTGCCGGCAACAACCTGATTGGCCCTTATTTTTTGCCGGCGCGTTTGACTGGCCACATTTATCGACAGTTTTTACAGGACATTCTTCCAGTTCTGTTGGAGGATGTGGATTTACTATCACACCAGCGTATGTGGTACCAACATGACGGAGCTCCTGCACACTTCAGTTTGGAAGTTCGTCGTCACCTTACCACCACATTTGGTGAGCGATGGATAGGCAGAGGTGGACCTGTGAAGTGGCCGCGATGTTCCCCAGACCTGAGGCCACCTGATTTCTTTCTGTGGGGTCACCTGAAGACATTAGTATACAAGACCACAGAACACAGTAGCTGAACTTCGTGCCTGGATTACTGATGCATGTATTACAATTCGCAACACCCCACACATGTTGCATCACGTGACGCAATCAATTGTTCGTCGCTGTCAATTGTGTATCGAAGTACGTGGTCACCACTTTGAACAGTTACAGTAAGAAAATGTCGTATTTTCGCAAGGCACGTTCTCGTGCAGTTGCAATCTAAAATAAAATAAAAACTAAACCAATAAAATTAACCCCAATGTACAATCAGTAAGACTAATGTTTTTTTTCCCATTTGGAAATCAACTATCAGAAGATCTGTAGAAACATGATTCTGTCCTATTGTGTAACCGCATTCACATACAGCAAATAAATTATGGTCATACAACCACCTTTGCAAAGCGGGTTGCATACCTGGCAGGCAATAAAGTGCACCCTTACATATGTTTCTTCTCAATAGTTCACATTAACATGTTGTGTGAAGGTGACTTGTATTACGCATTTGTATTACATTTTTGAAAAGAAATACAAAATACCTACATGTTACACATGCATTGGTAATACCGTACCACCCCCTCGTTTTTCTAGAAGTTGTACACTACAATAGTGGATGTGCAAATACTTACAATTAATGTAATCATTCACAATACTTTTCTTATAGTCTGTTAGATTTAATTTTTTTTTGGTAAAACGTTGCTTTGTAAAGGTGGATCTCGCTTACAAGTTACTGTACGATATTTTTTGTATGTAATGTTTTCGAACCCATTTTGGATTGAGGAATTGAGCACTTCCAAACACAATGTGCGCAGTATTGCCTATGCTCTCCTGGTACTCTTTATCGCTTCAGCCAAAGCTTCACGTGCATTTTTCATGAAAACTATGAGTCCTAGACAGTTGCAATAAAAGTGCTTTTTTATTACAAAGCTAGCATTACTCAATAACACATCGTCAAATGTTCCACTATCCCGATGGCACAAACGTTTAGTCCACTTAGAGGGTGGCCATCCCTGTTGTTTTAGTAATGGTCTAAGGTATCAACCAGCATTTTATGTGGAATTGAAGACTATTATAACACAAATCAATGTTCAGAGTCTTGTCGTTTTACATTATTCTGTTTCCGATATTTAAAATAAATACGGTTTCCAAATTATATATTCTGCGTCTCATTACTCCCACAATATTACACTTAGGTACAAAGTGTCCTACATATGTCCTACTTTATTTTCCATAAGGAATCTCCTCCCTGTGTTTGTACCTGTAGTTCAGAACCATCCTGTATATTAATTCATGCAGTAATTGATAATCCTGCTGTCACATGCAGTTTATGTTTCATTCGAAGGTTCATGACAGAGTTCTTTAATAAGAAAAAAATAATAATAATCCCGGTTCACGGAACATGCATTCACTAAATGTGACTTCTGAAGATAACTTTATAACCAGCAATTTAAATATGCTGAAACTAGTCACCATTGTTTTAAGAAACCTCATTCTATAAAATCATTTGTGTAAACTTGGTTCATTATCATAATATCTTATGAACGTATTAATAGTGAAATGAATAACAGTCTCTAAACCAGAACAGAAAATAAAAGTGGTTAACTAACTGTCCATTCATCTTTAACAGTCTGTTTCACCCCCTTGCACTGTGATATATGCTGCAACACAGTCTAGCATTGAATTCAGCAGATTCTGGATAATGTTACGAGGAGAACGGTCGTACACATTTTGGACAGTGTGTTCAATACCCTTTATAGTGGACCTGATATTTTAATTTGTTACTTACATGCTCAATTAGTGACAGAGGAGGGGAATTGGCAGGTGCTGAAGAGTAAATTTGTATGTGCTATGTAGGCAGCAAAGGGAGAAAGTTTTGTCTGCAAAAGTGTTGTGTTCATTTTTTATATAAATAATTCTCTGGCTGTAACCATGTTGCGGTAGAATGGATACTTTACTTTACTCAAATGTTCGTACGTTTTCTTCTTCCCTACTGTCTGAACAGATTATGGGCCCAGTCTCCAAACCTGGAGAGAACCCGATTACTGCGCATACTTGAAAGGGGACAGGATCGTGATAACCTAGAAGTGCAATGCGGTTGCAAAAAATGTGGAATAATACCCTAGCTGTTATAATATTCGTTGCACAGTGTTGGGTTAAAAAAATGGGCGCATCAGGATCACTGGTTAAGGAAAGACTTCTAAGATGCGAAAACTATTCCTCGTGGAAGTTTGCCGTGAAGCCTACTAAATCTACAATGAACTTTGGAACATGACTGAGATAACTTTAAGACGTGATTGAGGCACATCCAGTGGAATCAGAGGATAACAGTAAATGGAAGAATATTGACCAAAAGGTACATTTACACATAGTTCTGTCCGTAGATAAAATAGATTATTCACACATCAATAACACTAAGACAGTGACTGAGGTATAGCTGGCATCGGATGGCGTGTTCGAAGACTTAGGATTGACTAGGCATGTTGGTCTGTTGAATTTACTAGTCACTATGACTAATGCTGATCGGTAGACGACTACTGCATCCGCATAATAATGACCGCCTATAAATTAAATTAAATGAAGATTCATGTCAGGGATGAGTGGATTCAAACCCTGCTGCTAGCTGGTTTATCTGGGAGATACCGACAAATGATAATGGTGTTGGAATGCTCCAGACTTAAGATCATAAGTGATAGTGTGAAGGTGAATTTACTGCAGGAAATCAAGATGGAGGGTGCGAGCAACAGTGACAAGACTGCCCTGTACCCAAAAACACAAAGGTAATAGAAGACAGTTAGATGCTACAAATGCAAGAAACCAAACCACATTACGACATTCTGCAACAGCGAAAATGAAAAAAAGACTAAAGTTCTGCTCAATCACATGATTACAAACAAAAAGTGCATGTTGGGTGCTAACCAAGGTGAGAAGAAGGCTTTCCTGACTGCAGATCTTTGGGACGTGCAGTAAAAAAAAAATCATAGTAGTTGGACTCGCTTGCGTTGTCTCACATCACGCACAATGAAAACAAAGTTGCAAAACCAAAAGTCATGTGACAGCACCGTTACAGGGGTAAACGGCAGTGAATTAGGGGGAAAGGTCTCTGGTTGTGTAGATTTACATTTTTGTGTGAAAAACAAAGCTTTTGAGGTAGCAAAGAGTGACGTACTGCGTGTATCAAGTTGAACTGTAAATCTACGCTTGGTAAGAAAGATTGTCAGTAAAGGAAATAAGGTATTTTTCAACATTTAATATGGTTTTTTTTGTGACGAAAATGGAAACATAATGGCAAAAAGCAGATTTTGTGAATAGCATTTATCACCATTCTACAACAGACACAAAAGAGATGTGTCATTATGCAGCCAACCAACAAGCTTGTCTGTGGCATTGTAGGCTTGGGCATTAGAACCATAAGGCATGTTGCAATTGGTTAAGATGTCAAAGGGAATGGGGAAAGATTCGGTAACCAAAGGCTCTTATGTTTCTGTGTGATGGGCAAACATTCATGTCTTCCATTCAAAATCAGTGGAAAGTGTTCACAATGTATTTTGATCCTTGTGTATACTGGTCTTAGTGGACCTATGAAAGCTCCATGCATAGGAAGCATTAGGTACTTCCTGATTTTTGTGAATGACCACTAAAAGTATTTACATGTTTATTTCTTGCGGGAAAAATCTGAGGTTGTATATGTATTTAAAGATTTTAAGTGCTTGGTGGAGAAGCCAGTAGGTCAGTTCATTACATCTCTGCATTCTGATAATGGAAGGGAGTATATGAATGGAGACATTAAACATGTCTCTCTCCACAAGGTATTGTGCACCCGACAATGGTTCATGGAACAAGAAGAAGAGAAATACACTCCACATGTAGAAGGTGTGCAAACATTTGAGGGACTTGAGACTGAGACTGAAAAATCTCAAGAACAGGACCACAGTGAGAACCATGAGCGTGAAGAAAAACCATTTTGAGGTTTTGAATGAGAGCAACAAGATAGGCATACAGAAAAAGCTACTGAACCACTACACATTTTAAAACTGGAAAAGCAAACGAGACAGGCCCAAAGGAAATAGCAAGATATATGAAGATCTTCCAAGCCCCAAAAACAAATAAAGGGCAGGATCATGTAACATGGTACGCAGAGAGCTCAAGTCTGCCAGATGGACTTGTAGATGTGATAATATGCTTAAAGGTTAACATTCTGCAGAGTGGAGGAGAGCCATGAGAAAATATTTTTGTTCACTAAAAAATGATACATTCAAAGAAGTTGATGCACCAAAGGGCACAAAAAACCTAAAAATAAAATGGGTGTTTAAAGTGAAACCAGGTATTAATAATGAACCTGAAGTTTTCAAAGCCAGGCTTGTTGTGAAAGGTTGCAGTCGGGTTGAAAGGGCAAAAAAGCAAACATTTTGACCTTTTGTCAAGCACTCATATGTATAATACCTCTTATCTCTGGCAGCGAGGGAAGACCTGAATATAGACCACATGAATGTGACAACAGCCTACCTGTACTGGCACCTGCAAGAAGAAACTTGTGTCATCTCCAGAAGAATTTGTGAAGCCCGGAAAAATGTGGAAGTTGAAAAAAGTGGTGTATAGACTAAAACAAGCAGGCCAAAACTGGAACAGGAAACTTGATGAAGTGTTGTGTCGAAATGGTTTCACACACTCTGATGCAGATGCGCCTTCGTGATGGTAACAAGTTTACTGCAATAGCTGTGTACGTTGACAATTTATTGATATTTCCAATGATAAAAGTGCCTTGCAAGATGCAATGAAATTCCTGAAAGACCGTAAAGAAGGAAAAGTGTGGATCTCTCAAGAAGCCTGCGCAGAAAGAATTCCTCCAACGCTTTGGCATGGCTGATGCGAAGCCAGGTGCAACACCATGGGACTATGGAAATGACCTGGAGGCAGACTGCTCTGAAGAGGTCAACATCCCATACTGGGAAGTGATAGGCAGTATGCTTTACCTATCACAAGTATCCAGACCTGTCATTGGCCATGTAGTGAATCTTACTGAGCAGGTACAACAACTTACATAAGAAGGTGCACTGGGTAAGGGTGAAAAGGATTTTTAGACACGCTAGGAGATCACAATGTTTCAAGTTAGAGCACTCCAGGGAAGGTAACAGGCAGTTGAAAACATACAGTGATGCAGACTGGTGGAACAATGTGAATCAAAGGCACTCTGTCACTGGTTCGTGCACACTGTCGACCTGTTAGGCTAAATATATATCTGTATTATTTACTGTGCAGGAGTTGTTATGGTAAAGGCAAGTCAGAAAACGAACATAGGAGTGTGGAAGAGTAGCTTGATGTCATTTGACAATAGGGGTTTAATCCAACTAGCCAAATATTTAATGAATCAATGCCAGGTCTGATCACACAGATATCAGACACCATTTCCTCAGCCAGCACATCAATTCAGGGATAATAAACATTCAGTTCCTGTCGCCTGAAAAAAATGCTGGCTGATGTTTTGACAAAACCAGTAGGCAAAGCAAAACATGAGTGTTGTAAAAATATGTATGGACTTTTAGATGGTGAAGTTTGAGATGGACACTAGGTTAAGTAAAAATTCCTCTTTGCCATCCTGATCCTGGGAGAGATTCAAAGTTATGGGGTGATGTTGAAGAGTAAATTTGTATGTGCCATGTTGGCAGCGAAGGGGAAAAAAGTTTAGTCTTCAAAAGTGTTGTGTTCTTTTTTGATGTAAGTAGTCTTCCTCTGATAACCATGTTTGAGAAAGATTTATATTTTGCAGTAGAACGGCTTAGATAGTAGTTGAATCAAGTGTTGGTACACTTTCTTGATCTCCACTATCTCAACAGCAGGCCACAATAGTGTTTGGCCATGACAGGATGTTCTCGACAGCTTATATCATAAATGCAGTCTATCATTATTCTTTTAAAAATTTACACCTGGTGAAAATTGGTGGGTACGATCTTAATCTACGTACTCCTATACTATGACGGTGGTTTGACTTGTGATTGAGGACATGTGCTACTCTATAGCTGGGTTGGGATTGTGGAATTAACTTTAGACTCTTTACACCGGAGGGGATGATAATAAGGTCCCAGTATAAAGAGCACTCATCACTAAAGACCACATGATGCTAATCTTTGTGTTTCCACGTTATTCTGGTTTGACACAAGTGCATGTTAAGCCACTGCTATTTCAGATCTCATTAAGTACTTGACAATTTTCTGGGATTGGAGATTTCTATTTTCAAAGTTTCATGAAATTGTTAATTAAAACACACACTCCAACACTAGCCAGTATCATGACCCAGTTTGGGGTTTGCATCCCTCTGTGTCTGGTGCACCATCCCTCTGTCTTCACTGGTTATTGTCTCCAACCATATTTGGTGGCTTCTCTGTGCATGTGTGCCTTTACTTATCCAGTGCTTCAAACATCATTAGATATAATGGGCCTGTATGATCCACATGGTGAGCTATACTATGATATTTCACCCATTAATTGTGAACCCAATTATGACATCTTTCAGTAGGTCTGTCAGATATGTAAAGTGACATGTTTGGTATATTGCCAGCCTGATTCTCACTTAGTATGCTTATGTGGTATTGTGTTGTATTTGTGTTAATTCTGCTATGACTACATCCAATTGTTAAAGATTGTTTTTAATGTTTGCTGCACCATTGCTTATTGTGCAATTAAATATAGCACACCAATATGAGGTTATGTGTATCAAATTGTACTCATTCTGTTTCCACGGTTTCATAATTGACATGCTGTTTTTAATGGTGCACTATGTCTATTCTCCTGCAATGTAAATTTAGAAGAGTCACTATAGTGCAGTGGTCATTCCATCACAAGTTTCAGATACTATTTTGTAAGACATGTGTAAAGCATCATTCAGTCATTTAAATTACTGTGTAAGTCATAGATGTGATCGATTGTATAGTCAGCATGAGTTTAATGAGGAAAACATTATAAGCGCTCATGAAACAAATTAACATTTTTTATCTGGCTTGATATTGGAATTAATCATACCTGAAGCTATTTATACACATGTCAAAGTTCTGGTCAACCTTGATAGACACAATTAAAGACGATGATCATATGTTGTCCCAATCATTACACACTCCATCGATTTCTCTGGATATGGTTGCTGGGGCAGTTAAAACATCAAACATAACGCCACACCTTGTGTAGGCTACTATTCTCATCATAATAAAGTCAGTCGCCATTTCAGTGAGTTCATAACTGGGATGAAATTCCCATTGAAGATGAGGTAGATAAGTCTGAAGGCCTGCTGGACATTAAGGGCCTGGTACAGTAGCTAGCAATGGGGTGATTTGCAACAGCAATAGATATTAACTATATGCAACTATTTCTGACTTGGACAACCAACAACTATCACACAAAGTATCGAGTTTATCTTTTTTGTTATAAAGTTGTTAACAATTGGCTGTCTAAGGAGTCCTATACTAGGTAAAAAAAATAAGATGGGAACTAAGCAAGACAAGTTTATTGTCAGTATAATTTCCTTCCTATTTGGCCACTGTCTCTCGTGCCTATAGTAAAAATTACACCTAGCTCCATACTTTATCCATCGTTGGCCAGCAAGTTCAGGACTGGATTACAACATAGCAGCAGACCTTAAATCAGACATGCCCGGATTTACACTTGAACACTGCTCGTTCTCAGGATGCCCCTAAGCCTAGAGACTTCCTTTGTTTCCTACAGTCTTCCACACATGTATAGCTCTCAAATGAGTAGGAATTAATGGTGTTTGTGAACTTGATCTCTTGAAGTAATTTAACATTAGCTGCTCGCCAACTATAATGAATGCTCAAAATTTTGCACCACCATCATCTTTTTAGAGCAGCCTTGTTAGTTAAAGGTGCTAGCACTATCTGTGCCATCTCACATCCATCTTGTGCTAAAATGCAAGGAGCAGGGGATAGTTGATTACAGACAATATTTTCCATTCATCCTAGCCCTCCTTGCCTGTTCACAACATTTTGCCTAGCTTTAGTTACATGGTCATTAGCCCAACACCTCTCACCCTCACTCATTTTGGGATGATTATCAGTAGAGATGGTGATTTATAGCATTTAAAATCATCAAATTTAGCATTTTGAATTGCAAATTTAGCATTTTGTAGCATTTAAAAATAAAAAAAGAGCACTTTGTAGCATTTTTGCATTTATGTCAAATTATTACCAACCAGCCGGCGATTGCATAACTTACACATTAAAATATTCGTATCACTTTCGTAAAATTGTTCAC
>PNEQ01063897.1:0-31881 GCA_003012365.1 Medauroidea extradentata | reverse complement strand
CAAAAATTACCAATATATCTCTTCTGGTTCTCCAGAAACCTATGGCACGAAATGTCGAAAATCGTAACTTTGAGAACCTATAATGCTGAAACTAGAAATTTTAGAAGTTAATCTTTTCGGCACAAAAGCTAGTCTATAGGATACCTATATGTAGGGATAATAATTAGCTATAAAATTTTTCGGGTCCAACAGCCTTAACAAACGGTGATTCATTTATTTTTACTATCACAAGTATTTTCAAGATTCAGTCAGAGTATAAATGATATTGTTATTGCCCAGCAGACAGCAAGACGTAGCTTTGTTGGAATTTTATTTGTGTGTAAACAAGGACAGCCGGTGTGTTCTATATCAAGCAAGTCATAGAAATTTCCTACGTGTCTTTGGGTGTGTATCAGGCAGGTAATGTGACATGGACAGCAATAGATTGGGGATTTGAGTGTTTCCAGTGGTGTGGATGAAAATGATTAGCAGGGAGGCAACTGCACAATAGGTTTCAGGGACAAGAGCATGGATCCCACCATCTTTGTTGCAGAAATTATCATGTCGTGAACGAGAACAGACATCTGGGGGCTGCTGTCCCAAACAATAAACAGATAATCTGAAGTGAGGAGTTAGACTACAAGAATCTTTAATCGTGTGCCATGCTTTTCTCTCGGGATCACCTTATTCTATAATTTTATTTTGAAACCACGCAGTCAACGTAAAAACAATGCAGATCGTATGGCAGACAGTTTCACGAATAAACAACATTGAGAATACCCACGACTTTGGCTTCATTTTAGAACTGTAATAATAGCTTTGATGCCTAGAACCGCCCTAATTTTACAATGCGCAGACAAGCACATCAGTTCAACAAGGATTCAACATTCTATTACTCTGGAGACCAAACTGGAGCTGGAGTGGTGCTAGGAGAGTGCAACTAACCCTACAGTGTGATTGTTAGGTCTTAGCTCTGTTTGAGCTGACCTGTCACACAAGTGCTGTATATGGAATATGACAAACAATAAAACTTTATTGTGTAATTCCAGAATTACGTATGTCTTTGAAAATAAAACTGAAGTTATTTGTGTATTCCCTCAAGAATGAGGTTACCTGATGGGCCAGCTCGTGAGCAATCACAATTGCCACCCATTGGTGACCAGCAGCTGATGTCTCATGTTCGTCATACATGATAGATGTCTCTCTGTATGTGATCAGCCCCCAGTTTTCCATAGCTCCTGCTGCAAAGTCTGGGATGGCAATCAGGTCTGCAAAAGAAGTAAGAGGCACTCTCCATTTAAGTGATAATACCATTAAATACTGCTTGTACTGTTCAAATAAGAAATTAAGTAGCCCTGTCTCATATTATGTATCTAAACAAGACTCGAGCCACCAAATATGTACACCACATAAATTTTGTAAATTGCATTATAACTGGCAAAATTTACTAAAATTACGTGGAACGAGTATATCAGGCAATAAAAAGGTAAAAGAAGAAAAGAAGCCCAAGAGGTTGAATATTTATGCAAACTATCCATACTTAATTTTCAATTAATTTATTGTTCCTGGTTTGTGTAACTAAATGTATTAGCAGAAGAATTGTCAATTAGATAAAAAAAAAAATATTTCACATTAACCCCCACCCCACAGGTCATCCCTGTAGACACCCCTGCAGTAGCAAACCTGAATTAGCTGGATGAGGGAAAGAAAGACAGAATCTGCAGTTCTTTTGTTTTAATTTAGCACAAATAGATACCTTGCTTTGGCAGAGGGTAAGGAATGCCAAAGAAGTCCTCGTAGTAATCCATGACGCTGACAGCAGTTGATAGAGCAAACTCAGCCTGTGAGATCATCACCTTAGGAGCATACACTGAGACGGACACCTTCTTATCTGTTAGCTTGGTAATGCTCTCATAATCGCAAACCACAAATGCCACCAGGTAAGTGCTCATTTCTACTGACTCTTCAAAGTCATCTCTCAGCTGAAAAGAAGTAAAAGAAGTAGGTCAGCTATGCTCATTTGTGTGCTTTCCTGTTAATATTTCATGATCAAAATTAATTCATTTTATGTAGTTAGGCAAATATTTTGATATGGATATAAAGAAAGTGCATTATAAGAATATTGTACATAATATTAAAAATAAAAAATAAATTTAACAAAGGTCATGTCTGCCTCCTTTTTCAGTTCCTTTTGTTGAATCAAGTTGTGTTCGACATCTATGTTTTTGTTGTCAATGTAAAGTAAAGCCCATTTACTTTGAGGGAAATTTCTATGAGGTTCATTCTCCCCATGAAATTCTTAAAACACATTAAATGCTCAGTGGTAGATATTGAGAACATGTTTAAATTTTAAGAACTGAGAAATTTCACAAGATATTTCATATTTTCAAATTTTAAAACACGTTTTAGCATTGTATTGTAAGAGTGTGTGTCATGTAGGCAAGAGAATCTAAATTGAAGGGGTGGCAAGTTTGCCTAACTTAATTAAGTATGTGTTGTCTTACATGTTCATGAATCACTGGGTTTCTGTGCAGATTAACTTTTCTGGATTTTAAAAGACTGTTACCGGTGGTCAGGCTCAGGGGTGAAAATGAGCGTACAGTAATTATATTTGTGGGATGTCATGATATTTGTACTGTAATTTAATTAAGTTTCCACATCAATCATGCCCTGGTTTTGGAGAGTAACTACTGTACATCTGAAAGGCAGTTTGACCTAATTGTAGTGTGTGCCAGTGATTTATATAGAAAGTATTTTGTGACAATGAACACATAACAATGTACAAACTACAGTATCAGCTTTACGGTTTTATGTGTGGGTATTACTGTTAAACACAAAATTAAGCAAACTGAGTCAGTTTATGGTAATTCACAAAAGTTATTTACATAATTGTTTTCAAAATACGTAGTTCACAAAATTAGTATTTGTCTGTGCGTGAGTGACTCACCAAACCAGTCCCCATGTAGAAGCCAACATCCTCTGTGCTCATTATCGGCATATTAAACAGGGCAATATGGAACCTGTCTCGGAATATTGACATCTTGAACCGTGCTTTGAACTGTGGCTCGTCGAAGCACGGGAATGCTGATCGAGCATATGTGGGCTCAAAGTGCGTTGTGGCCAGATACCTGCAACACACAACCACACAACTATGCACTTCACTAATTTTTTTTTATTTTATAATACAGGTGGAATAAAAGTACATGTTTACAATTAACATAGACTGGACAAAAAATTTACACAAGCCTCTACATCTTATTAAGTCATGTATGCCTGCAATTTCTGGTCTTGGTGCGCTGCAAAATAAATAAATTTATGTTGTTTAAACAAAACAATCTAACAAATTTTTTAAGAACAAAATTGGATGGCAGCTTATTGTCTTGACCTTCACAATATATTTTCAATATAAATTAAAAAATAGTTTACACATTTATGGGTCTCTCATCTTTTCATTTATAGTTTATACAAGTAGCACATGAGTCAATTTTGTCACACAACAAAAACATGGGGAAGTTACTGACTATCAAAATTTTTTCTGGATACCTCTATTTATTATAACTTAAAATTCACTTCTTTTTCAGGGAGAAAGAACAGGCAAACCTTAATATGATTCATCACTTACTGTCTAGCCACTGTGTTTTCCTTTCCTGAATAGTAGAGCTGTCATATATCTGGTAAGCATCGGTAGCCCAGAAACAATCTGTTTTTTTAATTTTTCCAGCCAATCATAAAGCTCCAATTCCAAACACATCAGCATTTAAAAGTAAAGCTATATTTGTAGATTGTAACCTACTATAATATTTAAATAAATTGTAACCATACTTCTGTATATACATTTTCAATAAATCCTAAGACAGTCAAACTAGTCAGTAACAGCATGGTTTCGCATTAATTCGTTGTGATCCCTAGCGCACAATGAGGAAACTTGTGTATGCAAATCCCCTTGCCACATTACCTAAGTAGTTTATGATCAAAGCGTAAGTACTGCAGTGCAGTAAACATGTGTGACAGCTTCTTGGGCCAACGAACAACAATGGGAAATTCCCCCTCCACCGCTCCTATGCACTCATTCCTCAGGGATAGGAGGAGGAAGGGATAGTTTGCAAGTTGTTGTGCCCGATTCCCTAGGATTGGGTTGATCTCAATAAAGTGCAACATGCTTGCTGGCTGTCCACCATGTTATCCTCTTTATTTTGCCACTTCCTCCATAGATTACACCTCAAAGATGCCTACCATACACATACATACCATTCTTAAAGTATTAGAAAGACATATACAACACAAGTGACAGATGCTAATACCTTGCCATCCTTCCGCATATTTATCTGTGTGTACATATACAGATGTACAAGTGCTCAGCGACATTGTCATCAACTCAATTTTTCACTCCGCCTTCTCTGGCATAGTAATATTATACATAAAAACTGCTCCATTTGATTGCAAGAAGATAGACTCAGAGAGAAAGAGTTTGTTCTATCAGGAGGCAGTTAATCTGAACTTAGAATAGTTTTGCTTGTCTCAAGATTCATCTGACACACATGGCCGGTGCAAAGGTAGTATGTACTTAGTGCAGGGAATAAGTGAATTGCTGGTAGCCGTCTTGCACCTATGTCACTAACCATCATTGCTAGTTAGACGCAACAAAAGAGCATCCTGGTGGTGACGTAGGGACGCTGCAGGGTGTACCGCAACTGAGCCACAAGATGTCTTCTCACTCTCAATTCAAGTGTATTGTTGGATATAAATGTGAGGGGGTTCACACCTACGTGTTGGTGTATTAGACAACTGGACTAGGAAACAGAGTTAGTACTGAGACATGGTTGCTATGTCCACATCACCAGGTATCAGTTATTGAGGTTCTGTTGCTCAGCATCGTCTTCCGCACAGCTCAGTAGCAATAGGGTTAGTAAAAAAAATGTTTCAAGTTAGAGCATTAATTAAACTGGTATTTCCATCTGTCAGCAAAGTGAAATCTTTTACAACAGAACACTAAAAGCGTTCAACTAAAATTCCTTTTATTCAATGGTAGCAAATTTTAACAAATTATGTTTGTTTACACACATACATGGGTGACACGATACAGAATGCACAAGAAATAAACACAAAAACAATTCATTAAAAGATTTGAAATAAGCCGAGTACGTCTAGCCACCGTGAAACGTAATTGTTACTTACTTTCAAAGTTCGACTTCACATATTATATGTTAACATAAGGGATTGTAACTACTTGTGTACACCCAGTATGTAGTTTGGTTTGCTACACCCAGTAGCTTGCTGCTCGCCATTGGCAGTTGTCGTCAGGCGACAACTGAGACGTCTGTGACATGTCCGCCGACCCGCCCTGCCGCGCTGTGAGCGCGAGGCAGTTGTGAGCTTGTAGTCCGTGGAGCCAGACGTGTCTTGTATGTTAGTAATGGCAGTTGTTCGTCAGACACCTGCGGAGTAAGACGTGTTGTGTATGTCAGTATGGCGGTTGTTAGTTAGACGCCCGCAGAGATAGACATAGGTGCACTGTTCGGATAACATACGAGTTACGCGGCCAGCTGAGGCAGACGTAGTTATGTCAGAATAAGTAGATCCGTCAGTCAATAGAGTCGTATGTAGTATAGAGACCTATGCACGGGCTGCCGGCATGCACACGTGAGTGCCCTACAGTGACACGTTACCCTTGTTGTATAGTATGTGGGACAGTAGTATGTTAATAAATGGGTGAGACACGTGCACAGTAACTTAACATGTTCTTGTTAATTGTGGCACCCGACAATCCCTCGTTTAGGCCCTCTACCATTTGGGACCTAGCGGCGACGAACTCAGGTGTCAGCACTGTCTCGCACAGTGATCATGAACCTGTGTAACACAAAGAGCAGTTACAGATTTGGTGTCAGAAGTGGGATGGCACCTGTTTTTCTGTCGATTGTCGGTATGCCAGAAGTTACAGTCTGTCAAAATCATGTGACTCTGTCGTGTCATGCCCAGCCATGTTAGATGATCGTCACGAACATTTCAGTGTCCGTGTTTGTGTTCTGGACTGATGTATTACAGCACTCAACAACACACGTTGGCACAGCATGAACATTTCATGCAGCCGCGACATGTCTCTGGTACGCGTTCCCTTCCGCCAGGCAAGGTCAGGACGTCCGCGATCCGGCCTTCAACCTGCAAGTCAGCGGATGCTGCTCGCCGCAGGTCGGCCTCTCCCCCACTTTAGCCCGACCGTCCACGCAGCCCGACCCACAAGTCAGCAAGAAGCCGCGCATTGTCCGCCCGCCCTCCTCCCTCCGCTAGTCCATGTTTGTCCACCACCGTGGTTGACTATCTCGTCCGCGTTCATGTTACCGCCGTGCTGGACTTCTCCCGTCATCTGTCATCTTAAGTAACTGGAATGAAAATAACACGAACCTCCGTGCCCCGCATCAACATGTACAGTACATCCGCGATCCTCATGTCTACCTGGAGTTTCTAATTCAGCCTGGACCACAACATCGCTGGAGCGAAGTGAGATGATATTTCCTGTTATTCTCTGCACGTCAGTCATCATGGCATCAAATGTAAACCTGGAAGGTCGTGAGCTTGAGCTGCAAGCACCCCTGAATCACCTAGCGTCCCGACTAGAAAGCACAGAATGCAAAAATGCTGAACTTAAAGAGACGTGAAACCAGTACTTCTATTAATGTAAATCGAAATAGTTCTGATGCATCTGGCGCTGTTCTAACACCTGTAAGAAATTTCACTTTGTTGCCAACAATCCCCGTATTTAGTGGCAAACCAGAAGATAACGTGAAAGTATTTTTCATTAAAATTTAACAGGCGTCCAATGTTTGTAGTTGGTTGGAAAATTAATTGTTAGCATTCGTTAAACTCAAGACTCACTGGTGAAGTTAGACTTTGTTCTTGCTAATAGTGTATGCCAGGAAGCTTACAGTTACGTTTACAAGATTCAGCATCGCCCAGGCAGAAAGCGTGGTAATGCAGATTGTATGAGTAGGCAAGTGCGCAATGTAGCTCAACAAAATAAGATCTTGAAAGAATGTCATGATTCTGTATATGCCGGTCACCGAGGTAAGAAAGCTACGATAAAGCGTAAAGTTGCTGAAAAATACTGGTGGAAAGATCAAAAACAAATTGTAGACAATAACGGTATGTAACATCTGTATATCATGTAATCGCCGTACTACCTAAAGAAAAACTCAAGTTAATTTGGTTGAACTACCTGAAACTGAGCGATCCTTCAGAGGTTAGGCCTAGATATTGTAGGTCCAATGCCCAGAATTGCAAGTGGAAATTGCTACATCTTGACCATCATTGATAATTTCTCGAGATATCTAGTAATGAAGCCTCTTCCCGATGAAACAGCTGTAACAGTAGCCAGAACTTTTGTGTTTGAATGGATATTGAAATTCTGTGTCCCAGATGCCATCATCACAGACCAGGAAACCAACTTCTTATCAAAACTCATGACTCAGTTATGCCAGTTGTTACAAGTAAGAAAGCATAGTACTACCCCAGGACATCCACAAGGTAATGGAAGAAATGAGTGTGTACACAGAACAATTGCTAAAATGATTAGTCATTACGTCAGTAATCGTCATGATCATTGGGATGTGTATTTACTTTATGTGTGTGCTGCATACAACAGTCAAATGCATACCAGTACACAGTTGAGTCCTACGAGATCGTGCATGGCATGAAGATGTCCACTCCTTATGAGCACCTGACTGTACCTCCTTCAGTTGGCAACAGCCATGTTGCCGAGTTAGCAAGAAAACTACACGACGTGTGGAAGTCAGTAAAGCAACGCAACCATGCTGCGTTCCTACAGCAAGCTTCGCAGTACAACAAGAAGGCTATGAAGAGACAGTACAAAATTGGAGATCTCATGTACCTGAGCAATCCAGTGTTAAAGAAGGATCAAAACAGGAAATTCCAGCAAGTGTGGAAAGCCCCATATCCAGTTATTGAGGTGTGCTCTGCAGTTATCCTCAAGCTTCAGTTATCTTTCCGCTCCATCATCGTTCATGTGAACAGAGTCAAGTCGAACACAGGTATAGCCAAGCCGCCTTCTGAACTTGATGACCACGACCGTCCGAGAGGAAGACCACAGAAACAACGTCCCGTTCTGCCTGCAGTTAAGAAGAAGCTACGACGTCCTGCGACTCAGTCAGCCGCAGAGCCTGTCGATACACCACCCCGATGCCAAGCAGTAACGAAGATTCCCTCCCCTAAACCACCATCGTCACCAGTGAGGCCCCCTATGCCCTACAACTTGCGAAGACGTCCTTGAAAATATTTAGCATGTGTATAGCGTTGTGTAATATTTTTTGTTTTGTTCTAGCATCTGAAATCCAAGTGCGTCAGTCCAATGTGAGTATGGTGTTTGAACATCAAGGTGATGTGATTGTGTCTGACAGCGAGTACTTAGATGTAATAAATTTTAATATTTCTGTCTTGTCTCAAAAATGTAGGTTACTAGATGATATGTTAGATGTAGTATATGGTGCGCATCAAAAGGAGTCTCATGATAATATAGATTTTAGTGGGTATGATAGAAAATTTTAATCTTGCATTATCTCAGTTGCATGACGCAAATGATAATTTCAAAGCAGAAGTTGATAGTTTCACGTACATACTTGCTTCCTGACCGTAATGTTAAAATCAGGAAGAAAAGAGGTCTGTTTGATCTAGGTGGTAAAGTAATTAAAGCCATGTTTGGTACAGCAACTTCTGATGATTCGGAACAGTTAAATAAGCGTTTTGAAAATGTCAATTTGAGCTCTAGAAGTATAGCTTCTGATATAGCAAATAATGTAATTCTTTTGACAAATTTGGAAAACAATAACTGGTACTGGAACGATTGAGAATGCTTCTCACTGTGACTTGATATCTAATCACTTTAAAGATCTTGCTACAATCAATGATGTAAAGTATTTTAATGTTACTTATCCTGTTTTACACATACCAGAATTTCAGTTTAACGTCAATCCAGAAAAAGTATTTGGTTGGTTACCAGTACATTTAACTATAGATAAAGCTATGTTGTCAGAAATCGACGAGTATTTACAAATAAATGAATACAGTGTACCATATAGTTCAGGTCGTACACCTTGTAAATAAGCCTGAAACTAGTATAGCTGATATTCTTAGAATTCTTAATGTATGTTTAGTGTGTTATATTGGTATTACTGTTGTTCTACTGGTGGTCGTGTTTAAGAAATGCTACTTGGTTGATTTCAGGCAGAACAATTCTACAGCTCAACAATAATCTTGTTCCCCTGCGTTTTACGTGTACCTGGGTTGTACATCTGTGTGTTTACGTTGAGTGTCGCTGTGGGCTCCACTCTTCAAAGAGGAGGGTGATTGTACGGGATTGTAACTACTTGTGTACACCCAGAGTGTAATTTGGTTTGCTACACCCAGTAGCTTGCTGCTTGCCATCAACCAGTTGTCGTCAGCGACGTGTCCGCTGATCCGCCTCGCCGCGCTGTGAGGGCAAGGCAGTTGTGAGCTAGGAGTCCATGAAGCCAGACGTGTCTTGTATGTTAGTAATGGCAGTTGTTCGTCAGACGCCCGCGGAGTAAGACGTGTTGTGTGCGTCGGTATGGCAGTTGTTAGTTAAGACGTCCACAGAGACAAACGTAGGTGCGCAGTTCGGATAACACACGAGTTAAGCGGCCAGCTGAGGCAGGCGTATTTATGTTCGAATAAGTAGATCCATCAGTCAGTAGAGTCGTATGTAGTCTACAAGACCTTTGCACGGGCTGCCGGTGTGCACATGTGTGTGCCCCACAGTGACACGTCACCCTTGTTGTATAGTATGTAGGGCAGTAGCATGGGCGAGACACACGCACTGTAACTTAAAATGTTCTTGTTAATTGTGGCACCTGTCAATCCCTCATTTAGGCCCTCTAACATCTGGGGCCTAGCGACGACAAACTCAGGTGTCAGCACCTTCTTGTGCAGTGATCATGAACCAGTGTAACGCAAATAGCAGTTACATTATAATAAAGAATTAATAATTATATTGGAAAATGAATTTTCAACTTCATCCCTAGCTACCCATCACCATAATTTGACTAATGTCCTGGGTGAGCCTTATTAACACCCTTTACTTGTGCCACCAATCCCTAGGCTAGCCCCACTGCACCATGACACTTATTACCTGTCTCTACCTGCATTACTCATACTTTTAATTCACAAGCACTCGCAGACAGTCATCTCGGCGACTATACCACAACTGTTCCCTAACACTGCCTCATTCCGATTTATTCTATTGCTGTCAATTATAGCACCTAGTGCTGCACCTCGGCATAGTGATACCACGGGATCCAAATTACCAAAGAAATCATAACTCTGATGTAATGAAAGCACAAATTGTTATTGACGACTCAAGTTAATAATTTTACACACAAAAATAACAAGAAAACAAACATAAATTTTCTAATTGGGGATAAAAAAATTGCTTAAGAGGCAGGAAATAGACCTGCAAAACAGAACACAAAGCAAACAAAGAGGAGGCTGAAACTTGTGTCAGTAAACTTTTTCATGGTGTTTCTCATGAATCTGACGATGCAGACTGCTCATCAGTGCTGAGGATCCTATATCTTGGGCAATATTACAACATACTAAGTTAATAATCCTACAAGAAAACTGACAAACAAACAAAAACTGCCCAAAATTCCAACACTAAACAAAATACAAATAAAAGTAATTTAAATAAAAAGTGCATACAATTTTACTGTGGTCAAAATGACACCTAACAAGATGGGAAAATAATAAAAATTACTCCACTTTAAAATTCCCATTAGTAAATTACGTAAATATAAAGTTTGATTTATTGCACAACTTAGACCCCCAATTACTTTATTGTACCCTGTGGTATACAGCACGCATCCCTTCAAGTGTCAGTAAACAAAAACACAGGCCTATTAAATTGAAGATTAAAAAAAAAAAATACATGTAATTGCTTTAAGAAGGAACTCAGCTTACATAATGGTAATATATGCATTTTAATTATCATATAGGGGCCAAATGCCTGCACGCTTCACACTACCAACTAAACCTAATGCACGAGCCACCGCAAGTCACATGGACAGAAAACTGCCAATGGCTAGGCTTGTCGGCCAGTGTGATTGAATTGTTGTACCAGCCTGCATCTCTGACTTGTGGCAAAACGACCCAACATAATTCTGGATGGACACCTACCATGGCCACAAAATGCTGTTGTTGCTCGGAAAATATGTGACCAGAGGGAGGCAGCATCTAATGGGTGGAACCATTGCTGTCTCAATTTCCACCACTTTTAACTACTGTCAGTACCCGACATGCTTGGATACTGTCTGTCAAGACCCTGACCTTCTAGGAAGGACATTATTACTGTGGCACCTTCTGCATCTACAGAACACACCATACCTCGGTAATATCAATGTTGTATCAGTGACTGACTGGCAAAACAAGAAGAGGAATGTACATTACCAGTTCTGATAAGAAAAGTGAAGGTCCGGCCAATACCCTCACCCACCCATCGTTGGTTTCAATGAAACCATGGCACTGAGACGAGATTGCAGCGAGGGCATACATGGTACTATGGAGCTGGTCAAAGCCTACAATTGGTAGCAAGTTACCGGATTTCATCCGCTTACAGGAGGTACACTGACAGTATCCAAGCTACCCAGAATGTTACCCAGATTGCTTGTTTTTGGTCCCTCCACCTCCACGATCATGCACCTGAATTGTTAGTAAGTTATGGTACACTACAGCACCTACAAATGGATGTTAGTTCCACACTACTGGCCAGACTGATGGGCAGTCGTCTGAGATACTTGGAGTGATGTAGCACCTTAAAGCTGTAGTGAATTATAGAGGAACCAAAGATTTTACAAAAGAAGTTGAGTTGGACATAACTCATGCGGCTGAGTACGTAAACCAACACCAAGAGGGGTAACAATTACAACAAATACCCAACTTCAATTCAAAGTTAATATATTGTAGATTAACCAATTAAATACATAGACAAAGGGTTGAGGTACTCACAAGCTCGTACTCCATGATAGTGACACACACACATAAATGACGAACATGTATTGTTGTCTGGTTGCAAGATGTTTCGCTGACTTAGGCCAGCTTGATCAGGTATAGAGTTAGTGAGCCTCGTCTCACGGCTTGATGAAGCTGGCCTAAGCCAGTGAAACGTCGTATAACCGTGCCCTCGCACAACAATAATTGCTTGTCCTTCATGTGTGTGTGTCACTATTGCGAAGTACCAGCCAAGAGTACCTCAACCCTTTGTCTACGTATTTAATTGGTTAACCTAGTGAACTGAGCCTACTTCACATGCACAATACTGTACATTAAAGAACCCAATATGTATGAGAACCACGGTCGTAGAAGAACAGGTCTGGACACTCGCATATCTAACAATGTATTTTGCTTGAACCCCTTGTTGTTTGGCTGTAGTTCACCAAGTTACCGAGAATATTATGTTGTATTGGCGCTTCTGTTAGAGCAGTCGGACTCAAACTCCGCCCACTTATATCCATTGTTAAATTTATAAAGTAAATTAAGATTGCTGGAGTCTTTTCTTAAATTTGTGAGCGAAGAAAGTATTTCATGAATTGATAAAAAATATGTTATGATAAATTGTTTATCTTAGCGGAAAAGAAGTGGGCGGAGATTACTCCGACCGCCCTAACTGAAGCGCCAACAAAACACAATATTCTCAGTAACTTGGTGAACTACAGCCAAACAACAAGGGGGTCAAATATCCAGGCGAGTGTCCAGACCTGTTCTTCTACGGCCGTGATGAGAACATACATTCTGGCCATTAGATGAAGAAAATGAGAAGGCTTAGTGGTGTACTTCTGCACAATAAGGCTGTTGTTCAGACCAAGCCTGAACTATCTCTAAGACGTCAAATCTATCATATGGCCACATCTTGCATGTCTGTTAGGCATAAGTACTGTACAGACTCCACGAAGTAGTCTTACTGTGGAAACAGGCTCGCAGTGTGCTGTAGTTGGAATTAAGATTTATAACATGTCATGACTGAGTGGCTGTCATATAATCTCATAGTGGGGTACCATTTAAATACAATCTGCTGCTTCTTTCTGATAAAATACATGTAAATCTGGCCATCTTTACAGAGCAAGAGCACTTTGGTGTAATGAAATATGCAGCAGACACAACCTTTGTTACTTCCACACCACGCCCATCATTGTGTCAGGTATGAGGACACAAGAATAGAGAAAAGAAGGTTCACTGGAACAGATGTCCAGTTCTTGTCACATCCCCGTGTCGTCCGCAAAACTTGGGTCAGGTGTGGGAACAAGACAATTTGAGGACATGACAGGAGAATTTAGCTGATGGTTTGCTCATCCAATTATGTCTTAGTATTAGACTCATCTCCCCCTATTTGAGGTGCTGTGAATTTTATTGTAAGTAGAAGTCTGGCACGTGACAAAACAAGGTATACAGACTAGCCAACAAATTAGGAGAGCCAATTGTACCAAAGTCAAGACCCTGGCAACATATACACGCAGACTGGATTTGAAGAGAAGTCAGATATTAAGCTAGTGCTAGTCTCCGCACCAACGATCACACAAGCACATAGAAACAAATAAGCAAGTCAGTTTCCTGCACGACTTGAGGTTCATGTTACCTCGTCTCGCCTTCCTCGTTAACATAGCTGCTGAGGTAGAAGCCTTCCAACTCGCGGGACAGGCGAGAATTGAAACGTATGAAGAGTGTGTAGTTCCCTCGCCGGCGGAACTTCTCCTTTACTTCCAGGTATATTTGCTGGCCTCCCGTATACTCCAGGAACCTGGTGATGGTAAGCTGGTTTCTTTTCCCATTCTGCACTGCCTAGTGTACACACAGACACACACATAAACCATTCCATCATAATTACATTTTGGTGCTACTTCAAACGGCACAACTCAGGTTAAATACACATCTTTTTCAAACATCTAAATAATTTTTGCTAATACTAATTTTCCTTCACACAGTGCAAATTTTTAACTATGTACTTTTACCTACATATGTCCAAAATCCCTGAAGTTCCACATCACGTGTGTAACAACAAAAATAAAAATCCTTAAGATAACATTTTTTAAAACATACTGCTTTGTAAAATTATATGCATATGAAATTAATATGTTTTGAGTAAGAAATTATGTATAACGTTTAAAAGCAAAGTATTTACAACTTTCATAGGTTTTTTTTTTTTTTCCAATTTAGATTAAATTCAACATATAATAAACCCATAGTCATACTGATGTAAAACTTAATTCTGTCTTAGCTTATTTTCTCTTACCCTGTTCACTATTGTCAAGTTTTTACTGTGGAAGACAATGTAGTTGGTCTCTTTGTCAACTTGAAATTCAATGGTGACTTGACCTACACAGAAATACCAAATGTACAGAAAACAGCATTGCTCATGTCAAAAAACTTTAAACAGCAAAAATAAGTTGGGAATAACTTACTGCTACACAAAAATGATTTCATACATGTAAACCTACAATTTTCCATTGTAAGAATTTATTTCACAAACAACACCAACACAAGCAGCAGCAGTTGGCACAGCTATGGCGCTCACATCTCACTAAAATTGTCCAGGGATTTGATCCCCAACTAGGCCTAGAGTAAACCCAGATTTTTGCACGTGGAAACTGCAAGTGATAATTTTTTTTATCGCCAGTTCAATATCATTTGAGATAAAATCAACATTAAAAGGTATAATCTTTGAAAAAAATAACTAGTAATTATTGCAGATGATTCAACATTTACAATACAGTAGTTGCCTTACTCATTGACTGGTTGGTGAAGATTTACCGAACATATATTTAAATACAACACTACTGAAATAAAAATAACTGAAATCGACATACAGTATTTGTGTTTCATATAATTAAAATTAACTTTATTTATTAAACTAAGCAGGTTCCTACTGATCACACAATTTAACTTACAAGTGCAATAGATCCACAACGGCTAGACACTTTCCACTGTTAGCAGATGCCTCCACACAGTCTATCTACAATTAGAACCACAGAATTGATAGTTTCTCCAAAAGATTGTGCAAGTGTGCTTCGCTACCAAAATAGGTTTACTCAACATGTTGTATGTTGTAAAATGAAAAATGCCTTAATTTTTTACACATGCAGAAGTATCAGAATAAAATGTATGTATACATTTACAATTTTTAAATCATATCAAGTTACATATCTTTTGTGAATTGTTACATTTTATAACTACCAAACAATTTGTTTGGAATAACTTATTATTAAACAGCTAGTTTTTATGTTTTCATCTGCTGAACGACGTTACTGTTCCTTCATTGTGCATAGAAATTAATTTTAATGCTCGAATGAGATGTGGAACAAACTAAACACATTTATTCATGTGTTTCGTAATTGTCATTGAATACGTCATAAATCTAAAGCCAAGATTATAACAAAACTAACTTTGCATTGTCACTAAGCACATGAAACTATTAGATTTCTTAATTTAAGGAATTTATGTATAGTTTCTGGAATGTATTTTTAGTTGTATAGTGTATTGAAGATGGTATGGTTGAAGATAATGTGTAGGCCTAATTAATTCACATGTACAATATTTTGACACTGTACAGGGTTTCCCTTTTAGCTCTTGCTGACCTCACGTTCCACCAGACTGTGTGGCCAGATACATTGTCCTGCTGTCCCGACATCTTTTGTGACCATACACACAGCTACGAAGGCCACATGCAGCACCCAGATCATGTGCAAGTGTACATAGTGTAATTAGTTATGTGTGTTTAAAATGTGTGTATACAGAGTGGAATGTAGATTGCTGAAAAGCTTGAGAGTACAGGTAGCCAGACCTAAATATAGAATAATGAGTATCGAAACAACGCTTCTATTGTCAATAGTATGGGTGTAATACCACCGTCAAAGTTATGTAAATGAACATGTTAAGTGATGATAATTCAACAACCACTACAAATGGAACGTTGACCTTTCGGATTCAATTCAGATACATGATGACACGAATGTAGGAAATAAACTATGAACACCATCCCATCAAACGCATTGGAAACATGGGGTCACCTCTTATTATGCATGTATTTCTGTACATATACACCAGTAGCAACCCATCCTAGTGAATATAGAACTGGAATGACATAAGGAACAAAAAAGTGCACTTGTCTAAACATGCTCAGAAGAACCGTTTCTGAGATACAGGTACATGGAAATCAGAGCATTATGGCAATGCTGACGGGTAGGCAACCTGTGTAGCACATATATGAAGACGTGCTGCCGAGGAACACTAACAATGTACAACTTATTTACCGCGAGCTAAGCAACCCACATGCCAACAAGGAAGGGGGTAGGGGGTACTTGTATGCAGAATGTTTTATTGCTTAAATTTGCTGGAAATACAGGAGCTACAATGCATACGTACCAGCATATAACATGACACAGTGATAACATCCTTCTGAGAAACATGTGTTCAAACTGTCCTCTATTTATCCTAACACAGGCACATGATGCACAACCACGGCCTGCACCGTACACACATGATTGTTGGTTATATGCATTATAACAACATGCAGTCTGGCAATACATTCCTCAATGCTTTTCATAGTTTCATAATGCACTAGTTCCTTAAGTAATCCCCACAAGGAGTAGTCTAAGAGATAGAGATCCGGTGATCTTCGTGGCTAGGATACACGTCCATCCCTTCCTATCTACTGCCATGGACAGATGCAATCTAATTCCTGGTGAGCTGTTGCACTGTAATGCGCCGATGTCCAATCACGTTGGTACTACGTAACGTGTTGCAGCACTTAGTGAAAAATCTCTAAGAGCTTCCGCGGTACCAGCGGAGAAACACAGCTTACCCACCTCCCATGAGTATGTCAGGGAAGAGACACAGTCCCATCAACTGGCTTGCCAGGATATCGTACCAGATGTTTATGTTCCATTGAACCCGACAACCCCTTGTTGCAGTACAGATCTCCCAGGTCGTTGCAAAATGTGAACAAATCACAAGCGAGTCGGTAGACAAGTTCCGCAGAGTTTAGTTTGGGTTGTTGACATAGAAATAGTCAGCAGCAGCTGGAATCCCTCCGCTACTACGTAACACGACCATTTCCCGTTGCTCAGTCTCGAAATTATGATCTTTTCTCCAAAACAGGTGACTTAGAAAGGCTTGAAACGGAAAAACTTGAAAAGAAAGGTCTGAATTTAAGTTTTATTGAACGTCGCATTTCGTGAAGGTACATTTTCTTACACCACACAACTGCTTGCTTCCAGTAACCGCTCTTACGAGGAAATGTCTCCGTAACAAAAACTGAAGCTGGTTACTACATAGAATTTAAGAAAGTCCGAGAAACAACATTGGTACAATCATTACATTAAATTGTTTGGGGGGTTAAAAACCGCCCCACACCCTACGGCCACGCACGCGAGAAAGAAAAATTTAGTAGAAAAGAATTTTTTATCCGAAAGCAATTTAACACATTATTAAAAATAGAGAGTTCCGGCCACGGGTGCCTCTCGCGCACGTTACATTTTCACGCTTACTCACATTTCTATAGTATTTTGGGCCGCAGCCCCGCGGACGTCCGTCTTCTTCGGAGTCGCAACTTTTTCTCTCACCCGAAGATGGAGGCAGGCTTGCAGGAAAAAGTATCAAGGTAACGGTGCACTTCGCCGCGATTGGCTGGCTCCGAGCACGTGACCCTGTCTGTGTGCTACACCCAACACGAATAACAAAAAACGGGCCACAAAACATTACCATATATGGGCACAAAAACTGAAAACTCAAGGGCGAGCACACATCACCTAACCATAGCCAAATATGGGCATAAAAACTGGCACGGAGCATAACAAGGACAAAGCTGTGCCTCCTTCACCTAGCCCTCTGGCCATAGCTGTTATCATTATACCCTAACTTGAAATTAAATAATTACACAATAAAATACCACAAACTTTTATCCATAAGAACAGTTACCTTCAGCTGTTATTGTTAAATAACAATACAAAAAATGTAATTTAAAGCAAAAGAAAATAATATATAAGTGGAACCCTGCAATGTTACACCCTGGCACGAATGGCATGCGGAGTGCAGTGATATCAATGGTAGGTGTTGTGCCAATTAAGTACACCTTCTTGGGCAAAATGAGCTTCATCAGTCCACAGGCTGTGACCCACAATGTCCGGGTCTTGTTACAGTGCTGTCAGTTTCCAGTGACTGTATTGTAGACTGCGAAGTCGATCCCCTTAAATTACGTGCAGTATGGGACTGTAACAATATTTGTTACAGCACATTTCCATGCACGATGGTCTGTACAAACAAATGGTTCACACAGATTCGGTGTGCGAGCTTAAGGTAACTTGGGCCTAAGTATCTACTTTTTTGAAGATAACTATTTTTAAAGCACAAACAGGAACCAATATTGTAAAATTGCATTGCTTTGTTATAATTGGCTCACTACGTACTCTGTCGAGACAAAATACAGCATTATGGTAGCTAACTAGTTAATTAAGTAAATTTACATTTAATTGATAAATCAGCTAAAATATGTATAGCATTTATCTCGATAAAATTGCAATACATAGTAACACCAATTTGCAAGGAAGTTACAGAGCAACTTTATGTTATCGGTTCTTGTCTGGGTTTAGAAAAATAATTCTCTCAAAAGCTGAAAAACTAGGGCCCATATCCTTAAGGAGAGAACCATTGCAAACATCTGCAGTAGCGCCATGGCAACATGTTACCATGTACGTGCTACATGGGTTGCCTACAATTGTACTGAGAGAAAACAGGGATACAATTACAGCTAACTTATGAATTTACATAATAAATTTACATGATAGCCACAACTAAACCTTTGTATAGGCAAAATAGCATTCTGTACATTTATTACATTTCTAACAGTTACAGGAACAATTCAATCACTGCTTATTGACAGTGTTTTATGCTCCTCCTAGTAGGAATGTAGAGGTGTCTTGACACCACCATCCATTTTACTACAATATAGTAAATTCCAGATTATCTGCACTAATCACAGATGACAATATCCCAGATAATAAAAAAATACGGATAATCTACAATGATAAATTTTACACTGTTAGGTCCCTATTATTTCTTTAGCTGTTAATGCATATCTCTTGCCACAGCTCATGTGAAGTAGTTGCACAGAGTTTGCAACTTGTCACTAATGTATGTACCTATATGTGGAAGTTGCATTAAAAAATTAGAATCTCAAAATAAATTTCAAAGAATCTAGGATATTCTGGATTTTCTGGGATAATCAAGGATTTACAGATAAACACGGCTCTCGTGATAGCTGCAAGTAATCTGTAAAGCACATAATTGAGAGTTAACAAAATTACATACACATACCAACCCATCAGATTAGTTGTTCATATTCCAGCAGAACTGTAGTGGGTTAAATAACATTTTGTTTGTAAAACAGATACACATGTGCAGAAGAATAGACACTGGAAAATGGCAACTTTATGGTCTGGGAGCAAAGATAATTAAGCTACTGGTACTACAGCAGATGTTAGCACCACCAGCGATAAACACTGCAGAACCATGTGTGGTACTCAGAAGCGATAGTGATGCAGTAGTAATCAAAAGGAGTAATCACTAGAGAAACTGAGGAAAATGTACATTAAGTGGATGTGGTGCATAAATTTATGCTAGAAAAATGCATGCATGCCTACACTCATTTTGAAGTCATCACTATTGAAAAAAAAAACACCAAACGACAATCTATTATTTTTTCTCATTTTTTGTTAAGTCAATATTTAAACAGAATGACACATTCCTCTCGCGCATACACTTCTGCTAGAATCATAAACACTACATTTTAGAGTCATAAATGATTTATCAGAAACACATTAGATCATCAGACACTACACCCTGGCAAAACGTTTGGTCACAAAGTTGGCAAAAAACAGTTTCCAAGTTTTTGTTTTCCTACGCTGACATTAAAAAATTTGTAGGTATCAAATAATGTGTTCCAGGATAAGTGATGAACCACAACCTTTTTTTTAAATTAAAATGCACTACAATACCTTATATTTAGCACATATGAATCAAGCTGACATATCTCCATGGTGGTTTATTTTCTATATCCTGTCAGATCAGAATCCCAATTTGTACATGAAGAAAACTTGAACCTTATCAAGTAGCGATACACATGTGTTATTGGAGTACTCCTGTTTCCCTTTCTGCTGCAGTCTTCTTATGCTTTGTAACAGTCTCATTTTTGCCATGCTCCAAGCATGGCGAGCATCGACAAAGGCCAACTTCAGAAAGCTGCCACTAGATTGGTGTTGTTACTCTCACCCTAAGGTGCATCTCACTCAGAGCATTTTATTCATAATCCTAGGGGTAATAGTTGTACCATAATAAACTATCTGCACAATAGAAAATTAATTTTATTAAATGGTATATACTCTGTAGACCTATTTGAATAACATACACAGAAATAAAAAAGAAGATTTTGAAAAAAATTACAGATTAACAATACAGCAGCATGAGTTCAATACCTTTGACTTCGAGAGTGGTGAGATTTGGATGGATAGTGATGTTATAGCGGATGGGTCGCACAAATGCTGGAAGTCTGACATTATTCCACGGGAATACTTCATTGTTGGTTGCAATGGGTACAAATGGTGTAGAGGAATTTGAGAGTGCTTCACTCTCCAAGCGAGCCAGCTTCTCTCCAGCACATGGACAGGCTGTAAACAAGACAGTAATTACCATACATAATTTATACATGAATTGGTCTTCCACAGTGCGCAAAACATGTAAATTAAATTTTCACATAGAGAAGCCAAAATTACTACTTCTTGACGTAACCATAGTCAGCATAACCCGAGATCAAAGGGGTCAAATGACCCCGTAATAATCTACTGTAAGGTTCAGGTTCTCAAAAGGTGTACTACACAGGCACAGAATAATTAAGTAGAAAACACTGACTGTTTATCAGCATGTCTTTCACTAGAATGTATGACTCCTTTCATGTAGATAATAACTAACTACACTCACGAATCGAATCTTTAAAGTGTGTGCACAATTTCTTTATTCTTGACCTTCTAACGACGAACACCTTCTGCCTCCCCTTGACGTAACTAATTCAAAAAACTAGCAAACTGTAAATACAAAAGCATTTATAGACACATTCGAAAAAATGATGCAGATGTTGAGGGTGGAGCTTACCCCAGAACTTTGAACAGAAATAAGTTAGGGGATTACATAAACTATATTAAATGTGGCTCAGTTACTTGTCGAACCTTAGGGCACTGGGGAGCCGAGCGGTTGAGAAACCGCTCGCGAGCCGCTATCGACAATCAGAAGGAAGTCAGGTTTTTCGACTAACACAAAGGGATTCGCAGCACTAGTCTGGACACGCTCACTGCAGGTTGATGTGTTTAGACAGTGCTCACGAACCTTCTGTGCTATCAGTAGACTATAATTTGCTCATTGAAGGCTCCTTGCTGATTCTGTTGTCCAGTGGATCGTTGGAGGTTTATTGGAACAAATATTAACTCGAATGTGTTGCGAGCGGATCATGAGAGATTCGCGAACTGCGCAGCTCACAAGTGTATACGCAGCCTTACATGAACATATGTGTCACCAATGACTTCCCCTATTGCTTTAGGATCATTTAGGCTGTTTTATTCAGTACCCTAAAAGCTATGAACAACTAAGTATTTTCTATGCCCAAAAACACTCGAAAATACTTGCACATAAATTTTTATTCTTATAGGTCTAGCAATAGTTTCCTTTCAACAAAGCAGAAAATGGTTTATGTCTGAAAGTAATATTGTGAAAAGTGACTGAGCATTACCAAATATAATTCAATATATAAACTCCTATCCTTTCTCTTATCCAGGCTGAGAGGTAGGTAGCAGCTAAGCATTTTGTGTGTATATTATGTACATCATAATTCATAATTCCCACTACACACTTGAGAATGTATGGGCACACTTCATTGGATGTTCCTTTTTTGGAACTTTTATCCAAAAACTAAAAATTTCTGCAACTCATGGCCAAAACTATTTAAGATTTGGAAACTCTCACCACACATGTCACGTAGGTGGAAAACAGGAGCCTTTTTATGTGTCTCTCAATGACATGAGTAATTGCTGCCACCAGAAGGTTGAGTAGTAGGGGGGGCTGTCGCCTCAGACTACACCTACAGATGTGAAAATAGGTAATACATCATAGGCTTCTCAATGGTTGAGAGTGGACCTGTGGTACTCATCAATCCAGGCAAATACTGGGATGCAGTACACAATGGTAATGACGTTTAAATACAATTGGAGAGTTAAAATTCAAAATGGACTAAGTCCCAAAAACCTAGTTCCGAGGAAAATCAGAAAAACCTAGAAAACACATACTCACATATTTATTCAGAATAGCATAGTTTAATTATAAGAATAGAACATGCTGACATTGTTGGCTATTAAAACATCAAACATTTACAGATATTCAAAATGCTGTAAGTATTTAAGTCTGAAGGTCAGCAGAAAGATCTAAGTGGCATAACCACCACCATTACTAGGGTAAGGAAAAATTCGCAAGTTCAATGACCTGCATGCTAGAATCCAATGTCCTATACATACTCAAGCCCCGTCTATTCGTTCATTGTCTGCAGTCTGAATGAGTGCTCAGTTAATGGACAAATGGTAGGACTTCGGTATACACAGGATAATGGATTCTAGCATGTTGGTCATTGAACTCGCGAAATATTCCAAGCCCTAATCATTACACACTGCTCTTACGGTCTCTTGAATATCACTAGTCATGGCACTTATTAAATTTTAATGGAAATCCTATAACAATAACGGTATTGCCTTACCTCTTTTTTTTAAAGATTGTATGGTCTGGCATACAGGCCATTTTGATAGAACAATCATGAAAATATGGATTCTGGCACAGAGTCCCTTTTGAATTTCATCTCATCAATTCTCATTGCTCGAGTATAAGCATTACCCTCTACTCCATGTTCTACCGTGGACTGACTACTTACATACCACTATGATTTCGCAAGGGTGCTTCTGTGACAAATATATACGGTACCTAATATGATGCAGGACGTCGGGACTCCTATTCATTAAACATTTAAGAATGAAATACTATAGGATCAATGTAAAGCACACTTTACTAACATCCTTGCATCCTCACACATTTTAACGTCATTATTTTACACAAATTAGTGTATCTCATAATTAGTTTGACTCTCTGTCCCATACAATGCCAGCCCTTGTCAGCTTTATTGGCAGTATATATGCAAAAATTGCCAACATATTGTTTAGAAATTTGCAATTATTTACTAAATATGTAATAATTTGATACCAAATAAAGTGAAAGCTTTGCAAAATTTATACTGGCAGTTCAAGGTTCATTCAATAATCCATTACATTGTGAAAAATATTATTTTAAAAAATAGATTCAAGAAATTTGTAATACATATTAACGCGACGCGTCGATGTGGGATCGGGATAGCGAACTACGCTGTTGATGTGAGTGAAGGGCGCCAGCAATACTCCCCAGGTACTGCACTTCGAGACTCTTAGGCCTCAGGGTGTGGTTTGTTCGGTGTGTTCGGTATCCCACCCGACGCGTTGATGTGAGTTATTGAGTGGTGAACGCACGTGAATGGATTAACACATATGACACTGACTATACAGGGACTACACACTAACTGGATGTTGGCCCCCAGTACGCCTGATAACTTACGTTGCTTACACAGGCAATATTAGGTGTCTAGAAATGAGGTAAACAGTATTTAACTTACAGATGATTTATTACGCTTACATTACACAGTGCCAAAATAATGTCTGAATTACGCACGCAGCGAGGTAAACGTAGTGATGCGTCCCTTGCAGTAACAATAACCCTAAAGCACACGATAGTGCACGTGATAGTGAATTTTGCATAGTGACTACGACCTGCTGGTATATCGCACGTGGTTGGTGAGTGATCAGTGTGGAGCTGGTGTACGAAAGGTGAGTCTACGAAACCTGAAGGTGCACCTCCTTAAGCAGCGAGGGGCTGGGGGCCACTATGATGGACCGTCAGGTTCGCTTGGAAGCGGGCGTAAAGAGTTGAGTTGCGGTGAGCACGTGCCTAACTAACGTGTCACAAGGCAGCCGTTCCCGTGCACGTTGTAGTGTGGTAGGGCTCTACAAGTGATGTTAGTGGTACAGTGCGAAAACTGTGGCGAGCTATGCTAGGCCGGTGGTGGGGTGAATGGCACGTAACACGCTGCACACAGAGTGATGCTCTCAACGAGATGAATTGCGTGAGTGCGTGACAATGAAATGAATGTACAACGTACTGCTCACATGTATGCTGAACACAATGGCGGTGTAATAACCTGCACGTGGTCGGTCACAAAAACATGAATTATGCCCTAAAAATGTTACACAAATACAAAGTAACCCTAGCAACGCGTGTGCAAAATTATGCTGAATAAAACAATACCACAACGAACCTCGTATGGTGAAGGATGAGTGCCGATGTCTCCCGATACAAAAGTCCCTAACAACGTGGCGGTGGTGATGCCGACGCGGTGTTTAAGTTAAAAAATACCAAAATGGTCACAATTATTAGGTTAAGCAGATGCGCAATGCAATGGGGAATATCTAGCAACGTGTGCTAAGCAAAGGTGAACCGGTATACTAACGAGACTATAGAAAACTAACAATCAGTGAAACAAAAGATGATGAGCACATGGACAGGAGTCTTACCTCTCCAGAAGATGATGACGAACTGCCACGAGGAAGGCAGCTGCTAGGGGCTCCTTGCCTCGCTACGAGGTTTACACACTTCCGGTACCTCGTGCGCGTGAAATATTAATATTTTATGAAAATGGCACACACTAAATTACATAATAAATTGCGTTACATATTTTGCTGATATTGAATGATGCATTTCTAAATGTCTGCTGAAAACACGAAAGTAAACATAGCGAATGTGGTAACCCTTGATGGCCTTCGGCACACACTGTACCCTGCTGTTTGATACAAAATCCACTTTGCACTGAATGTATTTGGCATGCATACACACTGTGGGGTTGCGGTACGATTATGGGAGAGTCTGAGAATACTTTTGGGTGGGTGGAAAAGTGACACACTCGCGCCGTTATGGACTTAACCCATACGCTGACCCTGCGGCCGGCATCAATATCTGTACTTCGGAGGCATAAGACATGTCCACATTTTGTTAAAATGTACTTTTTACCGTAAGCAATACTACAGTTTCAAGTACCATCTTGTGGCATGCAATACAAAGTCCTTGAGTCAAAATATCATATTTTTGAGCACTAAATAGTTTAATTCACCAGTGAATCTCACTCTTTAAACTTCTCTCCTGAAAAATATGGTTTTTATGACATTGTGTCTTAGGCCGCCGAGGTACAGATATGTAAAAAATACTAAGCCGATATATCAGTTCCTGGCATTTTTCACACATACAACAAAAGCTGTAATTTCACCTCTTTGCAATAAAAGGGTTTCTACCTTTATACATCTTCTCATAGCAATTAGGTTACAAATTTTATACAAACAATATCCCATACATCACAATTACCTTGCTCAACTTTACTAGGTGTTAACTTTACCATCGCAGTACCCACACCACACCAACTTGAGGAGGACCACCTTAATCTTACTGTCTTTTGTTTCTACGAGAACTATCCAAGATACCGAAACTAACTCGGCACTACCACAAGTCTAGCACGGTTCTTCACATAACAATGGCCAATCCACGACACCAGGTATACATGAAATATTTTACTCTGTTACAAGTCACAATTTAAATTTAGACCAAAAGTAAGTGCCAGTAGGAATAGTCTGGAGAGTTCTACTTACATAATATTCGTATGCGACCCATCTTGCTGCAGAGATTATTTGTATAGTGTAAGAAGACTCACTGGAGGCTGATTCAAGGCTAAACAGCTTTGTACCAATTTCGGAAGGTTTATATAGCGGATCACTAACGTTACGAGGTTACACCAATGGCTCGGACTCCCTACCCTGTGACCTCTGGGCGGCCATGGATGTGACTTCCTGCACGTCCTCCATCCAGTTTTGGGGCAGCCACGGTCGAGGGGACAGGCATCTCACCTCCCACCAAGGCGATACGGGTTCGATTCTCGGTGGGGTCTGTCCCCAGATTTTCTCGGGGATCTCCTGTTTCCCCCGCCCCTTCATTCCGGCACCACTCCATACTCACCTCATGTCACCCCTCACCAGCACTGAAGACCTTGATGTTAAGCGCTGACCAAAATCAATCACTCTCACTCACGCCATCTTTCTTGTTTGCCTTAGTCTACAACAAGTGATGAAGTCATCATGGCCCCTCGCTAACTGACTTTATAATTAACCACTCCTATGTGTGAAGGGCTTCCAGTCGTTCAAATAACAGATATTGGTCAGAAAGGTTCCAACTATGCAGCAATCAAAATTTACAATAAATTACTATCTGTAATTAAGCTAAATAAAAAAATTTATATATTGAAACATTTATAAAAAATTAAATAAACTCTTGTGATGCATGTCACAAAGCACTTGTGAACTTGAAGAGACAAACAAATTTGAATACCTGACTGTGTATTTGGGTAGCATATTCTTCACAACATTATTCGCTAAATACAGTCTGCAACTCCTAGAGATTAGTAATAGGAATTATGAGACATATATGTAGTGTTAATGATAACCGACAATATAATTCAGTCAATCTTTGTTTCCATAAAAACAAATCTGCACATAACGTAAGATCAGAGTGGACACTTACTTATTTTCTTAGCATAGAAAGTTTAAACAGAAAATACCCTTTGTTACTTATCATATTAGTAACTGTGTTCCTTAACTATCAGTTATGTGAAACATATACATTAATTAACATGTAATATTTCTATAACCAACACAGTGTTTTTTTATTTTTCAGTATTGTGGTTATTTCTGACAAAAACACTATTATATTTTATGAGGCCTAATATTTGTTACTTGAACTTATGGACTAGAACCTCTCTTGAGGTTCTTGTTTCTTGTATGTGTCAATTCCAGATTGCTGTGGATCCACAATGACATATAATGTGTTTATTAGACATCTGGTAATTCATTGTCAGCCGCCAACAACAACTCCGTAGCACAGATTGATGCTGCATTGTTACCATTATTATTATTTTTTTTTTTTTAGTAATTTTACTCAAATTTATTTTCAGAATAAATTTCAAGGAATAAGCAAACTGAGAATATAAGTCTTGTCTGACCTTTGGTTTTCAAGGTTAAATTATAATGACAGAATGAGTTGTTCTAGAATGTTGGAGAAGGTTTCATCCTATAGGGAAAAGTAAGTAGGCCATACTTCTTAGAGTGATTAAAAAAGAAAAGCAAGCAAGCTGAGAAAGTATGTTTGTAACTGGCAATTGCAGTGTCACACTATTTTCTAATTGGCTGGAGGTGATGATGTAAGTCTGCCAGTCCATCAAAAATTTAGAGGAAGAGAGGGAGGGAGGTGTGACAGAGATTTTGATGTAGTATTATTACTACTGTATGTTGATTCTGCATGAGAAATTCATTGATTGTCATTGTGAAATAACCAGAATGGTGCCTGAATCTTGGTGTCTCCCACCAGCTGTACCTCAAGCCCGAAAAGACTGAAATGGATTCCAATTCCCCAATTGTAGCATTTTTCATTGGCAGAAACTCATGTCTCAGAGTTGTTAAATTGTATTTTTCTGTGCAATTTTATTTAGTTTGTTGAAAATTGTGTACTCTCCTAGTTTTTTGTGTGCTGTCCACTGTTATAGTAGTGAAATTCAGTCTGTCATTCATACTGAATGTTTTGTGTCTGTATGATTGTTTTTTGTCTGTTTTGTTGATCAAAAAACTTTTAGGAGGTCAAGTAAACGTTTGAGTCTGACTGCAATTGATTGAATTCCTCTGACTTGATCATCACACAAAAAATCTCTTAGTTTTTGTCAATAAACTATCACTGGATGTCCAAAAAAAAATGCTAAATAAATGTTGTGCCGTTTCCAGGTTTTCCAATAGAAAATGCAAATTTTCCAGAAAACTGAAAACACTACATAATTTACAAATACAGTAGAAGCCCATTACAATACTTGTGTTGGGGGACATGATTTTTAACCAAAAGGAAGTGATTCTGGAGTAAACCAGGCATGACCATATATATTTTATGGGCATAAAATTACTGCAGTAAAACCCAATCTAGGCACTCTATAATTTATTTCTAATGTACTATCCTTTCAAACATTTTGTTTACCAGACCTTTGTTAACCCAACTTTCTATACCTACGAAGTTGGTGACTTCCAAAATTTTCACAAATTTTTCCAACATTTCCCCGTTTTTCCAGATAGCCGGACATCTGTTATTGCAATAAAGATATTGTTGTTGTGTCGGTACATTTGTTGCTTCATGCTGCCAGTACTGAGGTGGAGAAAATAAACGTATGGCGTGACAGTGGGAAGACTGTTTTTTGTTATTCGTGCCAATAAAGGTTTGGCAGTTACATCTCACAACATCTTATTTCTTTTCATGAAGAATCATGAAAGGTTATGGGCCCAGTCAGCTTAGAACAATCTTCAGTGAACTTCATATCATTGATGATAATTAAACAGTGTTGGCCAGCAACGTTCTTTTCCCGAGAAGTAAAGGTAGCATGAGAAGTTTTTGTGGAATAACGGTACCAGAGTATGGTATGTTTTCAGTCGCTTTCACTGTCTACATTTATAATCTGCATTTGCTGACTACGGGGAAAAATGGGGCATCTAGGTATATAAATACAGTGGGTCTGATAAAGCTGGAGGGGCAGAAGAACTGGAACTTGTGGAAGTTTCAAGTGTCTGTGTTGCTGTGAGGGATGAATCTATTTTCAATTTTACATGGAACTGAAACTAAACCGGGAGAAAGTCAAGGTGAGTGGCAGAAAAATTATGCCAAGGCACAAAGTGTTATTGTTATGCATTTGAGTGAGGTTGCAATGATGCACATTTTGACCTGCATCTCTGCAACTGAGATGTGAAAAAATAACTCAATACGTACGAGCAGCAGTCAAGTACAAGTGTACAACTTACTTCAGCAATGCTTCTTCCAGTTTAAGTATGAGAAGAGTTCTGACATCTCTACATATTTGTCGAAAATTCAAGAAATGTGCCACTTGCTTAACCCTTAAGATATTTGCCCAAGATATCGCAAGATATGGTAGGTTATAAATTTAAAAAAAAAAAAATTAATTAATAAAAAAATTTCCAAAAATTTTTTTCTTTAAATTTCTTGAGATGACAATTTTTATTGCCTAAAAATACATATTCATTGTTTAATGTGTTTAAAAACCTTGAATATTTTTGCAAACATCGTAAAAGAAAACCTGACACTGAAGGGGTTAAAAAGGCAGGAGAAGCCGTGTCTGAACAGTTTACGATCACCAACATATTAATGTCGCTGCTACAGAGATTTGGATACTTTATGACAGCATGGGAATCTGTGGACCCTAGCAAACAAAACTTGATGATCTGGTGGCACGACTACCAGTAGAGGAAGAGAAGTTATAAAGTCTAAAATCAAGGATGAGGACGAGGCTATAGTGGCAGGATCACGTAAAAGGAACATCAACGTGAAGAAAACAGGGGGATTAAAGTGTTTCAAGTGTGGATGCCCTGGACATGTGGCAAATCAATCCAGAGAGAAGGATCTGCGACAAAGTTTTGAATGTGGCAAGAGAAGACACTAGATGTCTCACTGCAAGCAGAGGAATAGGTCTTAACACAAAAATGCATTTGTCGTGTCTGAAAGTGTTTTGCTTAGTGTAAAAGGGTTCAGGACCACAAACAGTTCACCTCTTGGATTAAGGATAGTGGTGCAAGTGAACATATGACAATTGAGAACATCCTTCACAAACTTTACATTCGTATCAAATAAATGTGTCATAATTGGTGATGGACGTAGTCTTCACATGTGAGGTGTTAGTTAAATAAATGTGAAAGTCTACAACGGACAAACTTATGTGCAAGGTACTTTAAACAATGTATTGTGGGTTCCTGAACTGAAAATGAATTTAACTTCAGTATCAAGTGCTGATGAATAGAGTAATTTTGATGAAATGTCTGCAGATCATTGTTATATGTATAAAGATAACCAAATTTGTGCTGTGGCAAATAAGCAGGGTAATTTTTATATCCTAGACCTTCGTCATGGAGCGAAGTTGTTTAGCAGTAGTACGCTCCTTAGGAGAGTGGCATGAAAGTATATGTATAAAAATTTGGACTATGTAGGAAGTGTCTTGAATAAAAATAATATAGAGTACTCAAATGATAGTCTTGCGTAGCATGTCTAGAGAGCAAAATGAAGAAATTGCCATTTGATAAACGTAAACAACACACTGATGCTCCGTTGTAACTGGTACACACTGATCTATGTAGGCAGATGGAAGTGGAGACTGTGGGTGGATCTAGATATTTTTTTCTACTGAAAGATGACTACTCAAACTATCGGCAAGTGAAACTTATAAATAATAAATAAGAGGGATCACAGAACTTGAAATACTACATAAAATCTTCTGAATGAGCTACAGGTCTTCCGATGAAAATGCTTAGAAGTGATAACAGTAGAGGAAGTGAAAAAGTTGTTTGAGAGCCACTGGATTCACCATCAGACAACAATAATCCTACACACCAGAGCAAAATGGAAAGGCAGAACGGGACATTCGCACCTTAGTGGAAACTGTAAGGTCCATGCTTATTGGAGAATGGCTTAGCAAACAGCTGTGGGCTGAGGCAATAAATACAGCTGCGTAAGTGTTGAACAGAACCTCAAAAACTCGAGAAAACAATAAGACACCATACTAAATCTGGGAAACGAAAGTTTTGACTTGATGACACTAACCCACGAGTTTGGAACACAAGTGTTTGTTGTTATACTGAAAGAAAAGATTGAAGTGGGATTCAATAGGAGAAAAGGGTTTATTTGTTGGATATGACGACTCCAAAGGCAATAGAATTTTCTTAGAAGACAAGAAGAAAGTTGAGATAATAAGAAGAGACATGGTGTTTGTGAAACTGAATTATAATTATAATTATGTAACAATAACAAACCAGGTGACAATTTTTCAGCAAAGAATAGCCACCTCATGAATATTGATAATGTAACATCATCTAAATTTCTTGGCTTGTATGCCAATAACAGGCTCAACAGGAAAACCCATATTACCAACGTATAAATATATATATATATATAAAAACACAGCAAATTTCACATTAAGGTATTTGTCAATTTACAATATCTCAAACTACACTAAAGAAGGTATATTTTGCTTATTTTCATTCCATAATGACCTATGGTGTCATGTGCTGGCGAAACTCCCAGGACAGTAATACTGTTTTCTTATTGCAGAAAAAAGTAATCAGAATTATGTGCTGCAAAAAGATAAATGAATAGTGTAGGCCTCTTTTCAAGTACCCGAAAATATTTCCTTAAATTTCAAAGCATATTTGTGATGTTTTAGTCTATGTAAGCAATCATAAGGATAAGTTTGTGCTGAATGCAGAAATGCACAAACATAACACAAAATCAAGAAACAATGCACATGTACCTTCATCATCACTTTCTGTTTTCCAAAAAAGCTTAGACTGTACAACTGTAAAACTACATAACTTGCCTAGGGACTGAAAACCATCTGTTTTAAGGCCGCGCTTGGTGCAGGATCGCCCCACTCACGAGTATAGGCATTTACATGTTAAATAAGAACTGACACAACTCCCACAATTTTCTTGCTAAAGTTTTCCAACAAAAACTATTTTACAGATTTTGATGAGCTTAAGCAGGCTATTGGACCAACATAGTAATGTATGTATTTTAATAATATAATTTCGTTAA
>PNEQ01063893.1:0-31880 GCA_003012365.1 Medauroidea extradentata | reverse complement strand
ACCCTTGAAAATGTAAATTTTGGTACACGGTACCGACCATTTTGTTCTGTAAAATCAAAATGAGGGCAGATAAAAATCAATAACTTTGGGTTTGCACTGTTGAAATATGTACATTATGTGTGACAAAATTTCAAATTTTTTCAAAATGGGTCAGCAACCAAAATAATTGAAATTGGGTGATTTTCCATGGAATGACCCAATCTTTCAATTTCACTGCAACATTTTCATCTGTGGATTTATCACAAAAGTAGTCCCTACAATTTTTGTGTTCGCCGAAAATGTGATACGGACCATTCCTCAAATCACTTTTCAGATTTTCAACATTGTCTCCAACCGTTCCACAATGGCGTATAGCACCCCTTGCAGCAGCAATCAGTCTTGGAATTGCAGGTTTTAGCAGCTTTCTCGACTCCACAGAATAGTTCGCATCGGCAGCAAGTTTATGGAGATTTCCCGTATAATTACGCACACAATGATTAGCACATTCAAGTTTGTGAACACTGCGTCCATATGGTACATTTTGCATGATTCTCTTATAAACACTTGAGTCGACATCCCCAATGAAATATTTATACCGTAGACCATGCATACTCTCACTCTTTTTGAAGCCTTCCACGATAACATCTGGCTCCATGGCTGTAGAAGATTTCTTCTTATCCCAGTTTTTGTAGCAAATATGGTTGTTTTCGTCCTGGCTAGTAGATCTTGCGCAGATTGAGCAATATTTATTTCTATCTCCCAAGAAGAGAATTGTACCAGTATTTTTACCTATAATGACTCCCTGTAAGCAACCAAAAAAGTAATTAAGCCACTATCAAGTCCACTCCACATGATACCCAATTTCTGTGACTGTATATTATACCTATATGTTTAGAAGAAAAGTACAAAAGATGTACACTAGACGAAAAATAAGAAAACAAGAAGAGAAACACACACAATACACTTAACACTATCAGAAACTGAATGATCACAATTAACAACAAAAGTTGTCATCAGTGGTGTTTCAAATAGTAACTGTTTAAGCAAAAATTTACTTTTTTTTATTAAATGAATGTATGCAATTACTTCACTTTCTGACGATTGGTAATATTTTAGGAAACTATGGTTACTTGGATTAGTTAAAAAACTAAATGAATGGAATTAATAAGTATATACTTTTGAGCATTCCTTGCAACAATGGTGCATTCGTTTATGGTTCTAAAATGAAATGATAATTTCAAAACTACCAAGTAATGTAACAGTGTGAACATTGTGTAGTTCATGAATTATTTAGCATATATCATTATACATGGATATGTAGATTAGTTTAACTGTTTCATGCATATATCTGACTGTAGAACATAAATATGTTGGTTATTTCTTTGAATATATATATTCTGATATCAGCAAACATCACAGGCAAGGTTACTTAGAAATGATGCATTCTGTTCAAATAGCTAACACAAATTAATTAATTAATTAAAAACAAATTCTGACATGGTAAAAAAGAGGTGATATAAATGACTTATAAAAAACTACCTATGCAGATATCAACCATAAAGCAATAGTTCAGTTCATTAGGACGACACAAGCTTATTACACATTGTGTTTGTTGAAAATTACTAACTGTCGGGCCACGGCTTTGTCCGTTACTCTTTTTTCTTAAAATTTGTAATTCAAGCCAGGCACTGATCAATATCCAACCCATGTCGCCCTTATGGAAAAAATAAACAATTTTTGATTTATTTCTCCATAGTAATGTTCACTTTTTGGACTACTGTAACATTTCGGCAGCACATTTTTTACCGTCTATCAAGGACGACTTTTGAAAAATCCTTAAATTGCTTGTTAGGTATTTACTTGAGCTTCATTATAAGGCAAAATTATTAATCGAAAACATATAATATTTGTTTACCCACTTTCTAGGACGAATTTTGAAAAACTGTAAAAAATAATTCTTAAGGCTTTAATGTAAGCTTCATTGCATAGAAAAATTCACCTCGACATCTTAACTGGTTTGAGAGAAACAGAGTATTTATTGAAAACGCATTAAACTGCTTGTCACTCCCTTATTTTTCACATTCGAAAAATTGTGAAACATGCGTATACTTAGACAATGTTTTGAAGTATAAATAATAAAAATATCTCACAATGTTGGCCCCTTTTGACCCCTTTAATTGTTCTATTTTCGAAAAATCTCTTCAAAGTGCGCGCCTATGCCGTGACGGATGCTACCCTGAAGATTTCAAGTTCCTAGGTCTAGCAGTTTGAACTGTGCATTAATGAGTAAGTGAGGACATTTCATTTTATATATTAAGATAACAATTGTTTGTTGTGTGACAGATTTTCAAGATACTTTTGTAATGAGAGAACACAAATATATCACATGTACCACCACATAGCTATGGGGAAAGGCTGAAATATACAGTGAATTAGTATGTTACATATATAAATGAAACCTAAAGACTGAGTAATTTACTGTATAAGTATTTTATATTACCAGTGTGAATAAGTAGACATGGTGAAGATTATTTATATTATCGTGCATTATCTTACATTAACCACATATCCATAATTAAATGTGGTAGTCACGTTGCACTCCCCTTATTACGATGATTTTGTTGACATATGGCTGAAAGATACATTATTTCACTAAAAAAAATACAAGCTAAAAGAGGCTGTTCATGACGGTCGAACTTACCGTGCAGCGCCTATACCACATTCAAATATCTACTTCAATATCCTTTTCCACGCTACTTTTTTCTTACATCACTTAAGTACCGGTAATGATCACAGGCCATTTTCAGTGTTCTTCATGGCAGGTGTATTCAACCTCGCGTGTCACAAATGGCTCCCGGGCCACAGTTTCCTCATTCCTGATCTAGACCATTCGTGTGTACAGCAGGGAAGTTAGACACCTTCGCGCCTATGATTAGCCAAAGAGGTTTCTGAGTAAGGAGCCAACACGAATGCTAACAAGAAAAATAGAACATGTTTTGTTACGTATCTGGGTATGATTTTGGGTACGAAAATGTTTCCTACATAGAGCTAAGAACCTTTGAAAGGCTGTAAAACATGACTTATATGGAGGCACATATATTAACTTAAAATATTATGAAAATCACTACAGAGATAAACATCACGCGAAGCGGGCTTTATACTATTCTGTTTCGCTATAACTACTCCAATAAAGCACCATTACTTACAGCACCAGAGTAAGCATTGAAGTTATGTCCATAACTACGCTTACTCCAACATCCATCAACAATAACTGTTGTGAAAGGTGTTCCATCATTTCTTGAACTCTATGGTTCCTGCAATGCACTGTCTAACGTGTTTCTCCTGCAAGTTCAGTACGTATGGTATAACATACGACGGACTGAATATTCTGTTTCCTCGTAATTTATCCCACGTTGAGTCTTCAACTTTGCTGTTTTCAACGCAAAGCGGTGGTAAATCTTCGATATCACCGCTTATGTTTGAACTGAAAAGGTAATTTCACTTGTATAGCAGCTGTAGAGGCATTAATTTCTTTCTACACTCAAAAAATTTTTTTGTAATTTTACAAAGAAAATCCTTGGAAACTCAGTTGCCAAAGAAAATCTTTGTAGGATTACAAAGGTATGCTTTGTATTTTTTACAAAGACAACCCTTGTACTTTTACAAGGCTCTGCCTGGTACTCTTATAATTATACAAAATAATTCATAAAATTTATTGTATATAAGCTAATTTATACATAACAATTATGTTTATTTTGATTTAAACGCGTTTGTAAACATTTACTAATGCAAAAATAAAAATTCTGCCCGCAGTGGGGATTGAAATCGTACCCCTCCACTTTCGAGTCCACCACACCACACTGATGAACACGTATTTGCGATATTAAATAACTACATACTTAATAATTACTGAATTAATTATTCAAAATTTATTTAAATAACTTAACAATACAATGTCTCGATATATAATAAATAAATTTGCTTTATTTATAATTCTTTCTACTTTGTACCCCATTGCGCTATGCTATCGTTTAACGTGACTAACAATTTTATAATATATTACCAACAAACTATGCAACTATGACTAACTGGGCTTCCGGGCATTTCAGCAGGCATCTTCACGGTTGTTAGAGAAGAACTGCAAACTTCTAAACTATGCAACGTCTACCGTATGTAATAATATTGGAGTAGTCTTACGTTCGAAGGGCGTGACGCGAAGAAAATTAATTGCAAGACAATGAGTATCGAGACTTCTGCGGCGTCAGCGCGACGAAAATTGCTCGCGCGACGTGATTTTGGAGCAGAAATTATGTGTACTTTATTTGTGTTGCGTGCGTACACTGTTGATGAAACCGGTAGGTTGGTAGCGAAAGCTATGTTATTTAATTTGCGGGGGATTTTAGCCTATCATTACACATAACGTATCATCTTGTGTAATTTATGATCATGTATTCGCGTCGCTTTTGTGATTCCTGCATTAAACTGAAACTTTAATTAATTTGGTATATTTCGCTGTAACAATAAGAATTTTTAATTTTATGGGTTGTACGTTCTAATGTTTCCAGGAAATATATTTACATACATAATTTTTTTCATATGCGTGATTTATGACGTTTTCCTATCACATCGTTATGGTTATAGAATAAACCTAAATAATAAAATATACTATTCTAAACACATTTTTACCAGGCAGAGAAAAATATCTCGGGTTGAGCTATAATTCCTACTTACTTCACTGTTTCAGTCACACCTTCGGTTTCGTTATCTACTTGAGTCGGTGGTTTTTTTGTCTTGCATAAGAAAGGCGACTTGTTTCCTTTTCCGCCAAGATTCAGCAGCCGCTAACGTCTTTTTAGTATGTTTTCTAACATGGTGTAACTTCCTTTTGTTACCCATTATAATTTACGCGCACGACACTCCAACATCTCCACTCTATTTCTACCGTACATGAAAGCTATAAATAGAAGTGGCAACGCCGCGTGGTTTATCAGGCCATGGCTCGCCTCTGGCGCCGCTGACAGCGCACCACCTGCACTCTGTTGGCGCGGATCTGAACTTCGATCAACGTTCACTCTGCACATCTCCCGTTTTGTATACATCACGTAAAAACTACTGCTGATTTATCGATTATGAAGACGCAGAAGTGAAGTTAAATCATACTTCTCGTGACTGGTATACACTTATAGACTTTATACTGTATTTTGAATGTGTTTTCTTTCGGGGAAAGTGGATTTTGAGATGAGCTAAACAGCACTTTAAAAAGTAAAAAAATAATTAAAAATATATATATTCAAAACCGAATTTTTTGTAGCAATGCATGCACTAGTAGGGTAACTAAATATTTGTTTATGACAGTTATCTGCTCTGTTATATTTTTATTGACAGAGTGGTGCATGTATAAATGTACGTTCTCATATCTATAAAAGTGATACTTTAAATATTTAAAAAAAAAATAGTTTGAGTTAGCGTATTTTGATATGCAGCTGTATAAATAATGTATAAACTTTGCTTATCAACTACCGATAGACTATAGTCCATGATCTTAATAAACATGAGTTTTATCGCGATGTAAATGTGTTAAGAAATACAGGTCTAGTTGTAGCCGCGGCCTTAAGATTTTCTCAGACTTTAAATTGACCATGGCAGCCGTAAATAGAGGTTAGAATGCCACATGGAGGAGAATAATATTCTTATTTTGAATTTATTGGTAATATTTTAGAGGAGAAACATAACAATGGTGTAAATGAAAGACTGCACTGGCATCTACAACATAATTTATGTTCGTTGTACATTTTTTCATGTAAGCAATGTCATATTTTTTAAAGTTGCTTTTGTTTTCAAACAAAATGGTTATGATATAATTTTATAAACAAAATCTACATATTTTTTACATCTTTATTTGCATTTTTTCAGCTTTACGGTATGTGAAACACTAAATATAAGTTATCAAATCACCGTCAAGTAAGTATTGTGCATAATAAAAGAAAAATAATATACATTTTAGCTACTTTCGTAAGTCAATCCATGAAGATAAATTTTTCTCGTGAATATTGTGGTAACACACCACCTCAGCTGAGATGTCTCAATTTCCTGACTGCAATGCAAATGAAAAATTCTCAGATTTTACTCAGGTTCTCCTTAGTTTCACCTTTACCTCAAGGTTTTCCTCGCTGGACTGCAATCCACCCTATGACACATTGTGTTTTCTCTTATAATCTAGCGCTCTCCGTTTATGATGATTCACTGCAGTGTTTTTGAAGAATCAAAGCAGAGGTAATAGATCCGTTAAATTTGACTAAGTTATGAACACAAATATATTTGAGAGAAACTCAACAATTGTTAACTAATCATCCATGTGTTCCTAGTGGTGAGGTGAACAGCTGGTTACAACCGAGAAGTGTGTACAATATGTCATCATAATTAATTGTTTGTTTGAAACATTGTTGGTGACAGTGCGAGGGGTTGAGAGGCTAGTATCGTAGGAGTGGGGAAGAATCCACTCGCCACCAGATGGTAGCCCTATTGTGAGGGAAACTTATTTTTATTATTTATATTATTATATAAAACCTTGAATATTTTGATGTTTTCTTCTATAGGCCCAGAGAGCACAAGTGTGTATACAGCTATGTAGGATTCTTTTTTACAATACAATTAGTTACCGCTGATTTAATCAAAGGATTTATGACGTCACACATCTCATCTCATCCCCTAGATCTTTTCTCGAGACACTAACAGTGAATTCAGGCAAATAGGGCCTATCTAGGTTTTCAAGCAGGGACAGTTATAAAAAATTTAATATTTCAGTGTAGAATCGCAAAGTAAAAAAATTGAATTTGTTTAACCACCCGATACCAAATAGATCTAATACAGTAGTAAAATAAGACCCGTAAATTTCTTTTATTTCACAATACCAGTTATAAGCAATAAATACAAATGTAGGCTACTTTGTCTGATAACTTGTTAACTGCATTTTACCATTGTTGGTATCGCAAAGCAAAGCTAGGTGGACTGCTTTTATTTACAATTTGACAGCAATATATCTACTGGTATTGAATCCTAAACCCACCAGCTGTTTTTCATATTGTGATACTAATTCAAAGTATAGGAATACATTTCCTGTGCTACCCAACACAAATTGAGTGAAATCATCTTCAAATTGACAATATCTAGGCCTACATAACATTTCATTAAGGAAAAGCATCATAAAATGTAATTAAACCTTATCAAAATACACCACCATTATCCATTCTATCCAAATTATGCAGAAGCTTTATTTGAACATCATATGTTGCACATATGTTTATTTACTTACAAAATCCGTAACTAATATTTCTTGTATAAAACTCAATAGGTACTACAGAGTTAATACAACCAATCACTTAATTTCTAATCAACATTTCACATAGCAATAGTCAAGATTCATTTGTTATTAGCCGCTGTTTTGCCAGCCAGATAATGTTGGTACTAAAGCTCTGTGGGAGGAATAGAAGCAACAACATTTTTAATTTGTATTATAGAGTGCCAACCTAACAAAACAGTCATTGGAGCGAGCACACAGAAATAAGATTGACTTTTTACAGTAACCTACTTAAACTTTCATGGGGAGGGGTTTTTCTACAGTGTTTTAACCAACCATCGGCACAAATACCAGAAATATAGTTTGTTTGCTAGCTCTTAACTCGTAGTCTGGCTTCCTAATTACTGCTACACCTAATTATCAGCACATCTGTTGTTGCTGTGTTATTTGTAACTGCTGTAGCAAGTTTAAAGTTGTTGATCTCAATAGCATAGATTTTTATATGCCAATTTGACTGGCACATTAGGCGGTCATTGAATTAATGAAACAAAATTGATTGTCCAAGTGTATTTGTATGTAAAGTTACATGAGAGATATGAGAATCTGGGAATCGTCAGATCTATTGAAAATCTCAGAGAAAGAACCATGCAGAATTAACTTCTATGTTCAACAATTTCTTATTAATCAACCTTTAAAGACTACGGAACACTACTTACGTAAAAGTTTGCTGTAGTAAGCGAGTCTAGTTGGTAATTTGCTGTTGTATTGACTGAATAGCATCTATTTGTTTTGGGGTTCTGCAAATTTGATTTTTCTCAATATTCATGAATTAACTTTCAGTTGAGGATTTATTGGCAGAAGGGCACATGCACAAAAATTGTGTTTTGAGATAATTATCAGGTTTAAAATATTTTGTTACAGCAGCTATTTCAGAAATGCAAATGGAGCTGATTACAAAATGCAAATAAATTGAACTTACACATAGTCTACTCTATAGGGAGTGTGCGAATGGCACATGCTGTGCTCTAGCGACAGACTTGGTTAGCTTCTAGTGGGAGATGCGCGTTCTCGGTGCCACTTGGAGCTTGGCAAAATCGGCGTCACGTAACGTGTGGGAGCCTGGAAATTTAAAACGTTCTGTGTTTTGTTAAAAATGTCTAGCAATCCGCTGAAAAGTAATTAAAATTGTTGTGTTGTGAAGTGCAGTGTCACATACAGTAACAGCATTGCTGGTACGAAATTTTTCAAATTTCTTAACGAAAAGCATCATGGGTTAAGACGGAAGGCGTGGGTTGCGACAATAAAGTGTGACACGACTGACAGAAAGCAATGGACTCCAAATAAAAACTTGAGTGTTTGCAGCCAACATTTCATTAACTGCAATTGGTGTCTTAGCAAATTTTAGTGCTCCACTTATCAAATCACGTGAGTAAACACAGGATGCAATGTACATAAATTGTGCGTTTATCATTTCAAGTAACCTAATTTGGTTACAGTGGTATAGAGTAATTTGTCTCGAATAAAACATCAATTATTATTACACAATCACAGTCATGATGTAACATTTGTAAAACAATACATTTGTAACTTTATAAAATGGCTTATGAACTAGTCAGTCTGTGTGTACAGCACAATACAAATTAACTTATGTTTCCCTACCCTGCGGTCTCTCACTCCTGGTGTTGCATTTACCTTAGTGTTTCATACAGTAATGGCAGATAATGTTCAAAATAAAATCTTTGCAACGCTGGAACAACTTCCGTAAGGAAAGTTTCATTCCGCGGCACAGTCACTGTTACGCTTCCTTTAACAGAGTAAACAAATAAGTCACATTAATTCAAACTCAAAACATAAATCGAAATCTGAACTTGACTGTAGTAAATGTGACATTCTTTCAGTTTTATTTCACCTTCACGCGAGACATACAAGTAAGGGATATTGCTCTCATTTCCCTGAACTACAGACTTATCTTGGCACGTAAACGGACATTTGACCTCTAAAATAAAAGAGCCACTGTCACAGACGACTGTCACGTCTGGACTACAACACAACCATGGCTGTTCCTATTTAATGCACACTCCCATCTGTTTGACACAACACTGATGTACTTTACAATACTCAGTTACAGCTACTGGTTCAGTGTCCCTACCATATCTTAGTGCAGGTGTATTAACACTTTTGCGAACAATAAAAGATTCCGCTAGCTTTTGATAATCACCCGTCCTCAGTGTTTTAACATAGTGAGCTTGTGTACTGGCAGATATACATAGTTTTCTGTGTTGAAACCAAACAGGACACTTACACTGGCTTATTGTTTCAACAGCAATGCTATATTTCTGCTACGTTGTATTGTTTCAACAGCAATGCTATATTTCTGCTGCATTGTATTGTTTCAACAGCAATGCTATATTTCTGCTGTGTTGTATTGTTTCAACAGCAATTCTATATTTCTGCTACGTTGTATTGTTTCAACAGCAATGCTATATTTCTGCTGCGTTGTATTGTTTCAACAACAATGCTATATTTCTGCTGCGTTGTATTGTTTCAACAGCAATACTATATTTCTGCTGCATTGTATTGTTTCAACAGCAATGTTATATTTCTGCTGGGTTGTATTGTTTCAACAGCAATGCTATATTTCTGCTGCGTTGTATTGTTTCAACAACAATGCTATATTTCTGCTGCGTTGTATTGTTTCAACAGCAATGCTATATTTCTGCTGGGTTGTATTGTTTCAACAGCAATGCTATATTTCTGCTGCGTTGTATTGTTTCAACAACAATGCTATATTTCTGCTGCGGTGTATTGTTTCAACAACAATGCTATATTTCTGCTGCGTTGTAACTTTTACAAAAGTATTATAAAATTGTTGCCCAGGTTCGGATAGCACGGCAACGTAATTTACGGGAGTCAGTGCTAAGATAAAATCAGATGCATTTCTAACTGAATAACACAAATAAATGCACAACGTGAAAGCTCTGATTTTCTAGTGAACTAAAACATCTTATCAAGTCCCCTCTCTCGCTTTTTCTACAGCACTGTCTCACGTTTTGTACAATTGACTTAACTATTTCATAATTATCTGCCTCTCTTTCTGCTCTCAAATGTGTGTTAAGGTACAGTCAATGTGTTTAATTTGTTGATGTAAATCACGTTTATCAAATGCTTTTCAATTTATGTTTTCATTATAAGCACAGGTTGATTTGAAAATGTCGTCAATACACTCGCCCTTCGAGTACAGATGTTCACGAACACGTGTAGGTCTTTTCCATTGTTGCAGCCTGTTTGTCTTGGAAGAGTCCCTCTCGCAATTTATGAAGAAGCACAATGCAGCAATGTGTTTGCAACGTTTTGATTGACCTGCTTTACATTGACGTTCGCCTGTCAGCAAGTTTCTGTTTACATCAATAACAAAATGTTTTCAGTATTTACATATCTTAATACCCAAACTTAAAGGTACAGAAACATCATTCATATGTATTTACCTTAATAATAACATTGTAGTGAGGTTGGTGTATACTAGTTTCTATCAAACATTTGCCATGTACTAAATTATGCCCCAGCCTTTCTTTAACGTAGACGCCCTGAAGTAAGAGGAAAACTCAATTTTCTCAAACACTACAGAAATAACCGTACACATTTCTGCTGACATTGTAAGCTTTTCTTTAAGCTATCTGTCGGTTACTGCGGCCAGTAACTGTCATGTATGCTCCTTTCAAATGCAAGCATGAACAAGGAGAATCTGGAATCTGATCCACAGCCAGACACGACTCTCTCCCACTCTGTTGTAACTAGAGTCTCCGCTAGGGACTCCACTAAGCTTGCAATGACTCAATCGCACGCTCCCTATTGCTAAGTAATTATTAACTGTTGGTAATCCCTAAAAAAATAATGAACAGAACTATCTGTAAATCCATGGATGTCGGTGTGCACATATCTTTCACTCCAAATAAAGTACCTTCCTGACCTTTATTGTTGGAGTGACAACAAATTTGTGAAGGAACATGCTATACAATATACTTAGTGGTTACATTTAAACAATTTTCTTTGAACAGGGCAGATAATTCTGTGTGCCAGTCTTCTGGAAACCTCAATTTTTGTGATTGCTATTTTTGTGTTAGGTAGTCGAGTGTTGTATGTTTTTATACTAATCCATGGAATGTCTTAGTGACAAGTGGTAAGATATAACACTGAGTACAAGCTGCAGTCCAAACCATGCACATTTGTCTACTGCACTGACTCACAGTATTTCCACAATTCAGAGTTCAGCTCTGTTGTACAGGGTAATCAAGGAAGTCAGTCTACTGGGCAATGAATCAATTTGAATTTTTTTTTTAAATTTTATGATGCCATAGACCTGTAACTACAAATTATATAGTATTCATGAAAATTGTTCCTGAAAGTAATTTGGTACCTACATAAAAGAACATTTGTACAACTTTTCACTTCAGAAGCATGTGATAGGTAAGACTTTTGTACTTGAAGGATGTGGAGTGTTGTGAAGGTTGTAAGCCGGGGCACGTGACGCTATTTTGCAGCACCAAGTCTACTGCCAGGCGGTGGACATACCCTCAGAGCTGCGTGGTATCATGGATGAACAGACGTACCAGAAGGCACGGCTATATGGGCTCGACAAGAGTTCCTACAGCATAGTCAAGCAGATTTTTGACATACTGGAGTCCACGGTGCGTACACAGTTTTATCAAATATTCTACAAGGACAATGTAGGAAACTCTTACGAAACACAAGACTTGTTATTTGATTCCAATTCCCGCCAACATGAGTGCTGTTCTTTCTGCAGTAGTTCTATATATTTTTATTTATAAATTGAAATGTAATAGTGATTTTAGAATATAAACATGCTCTTTTAGTTATTATTTTGATAAGTTAAAATTTTAAATTTTATTAAACACTTTCTCATACTCACAGACCGGTACTTCTTGATAGTTTCACACATAAGGATGAACACATTTGCGCAGTTGCGCAATGTTTTGTGGGCTAGGCCAGCTTCATCAGGTGGCAATGAACTCCCAACCTTAGAAGCTGGTCTGGCCAGTGAAACGTTGTGCAACCGTGCAAATATGTGTTTGTCCGTATGTGTGAAACTATCAAGAGTACCTCAACATTGTCATTTTATTCAATTGGTTTAAACTAGCAGCCAAAGTCTTCTTTACTTACTTTCTCATACTACTATCCTAAGAACCGAGTTACGCATTGGCCCAATATACTAGGGTAATCTTGGAAGGTAAAAAGGCCAATGGCAGAGGAATGACCAGCTGTCATTTACATACTTGTCCAATTCATGCTTAGCCAGTCATATAGCCAATTTCGAGCGAAGGTAATGGAGGTTAAGAATGGACGTGGCAGTTGCTGCAGTAACTTTTATGCTGTGTCTGCATTGCAGAACAGACAGAAAAAATATTTTATCCTACCATGCATATGTTGCCACATTTTAAGTGCTGTATTAATTTCACGTTCAATCTATGAATCGACCAAAACAACCAACACCAATGCATAGCCCAATGTGCAAATAAAGTCAACGTCAATGCTTACACCAATTTCTGTGATGTTGGGCAAAAACTGACAATGAATTGCCAATGTGTCCAACACATAACCAACATTCCAAGATCGGCCAAACACCAGTTACACGTTGGTCGATTCCTTCCAAGATCGGGCATTGGGCCAATGTGTAAATCCGGTCTAAGAGAAATTCAGCACATAAATTACCACCATGGAAAAAAAAGTGACCTATGAATATGATATTTGCTAGTGTTTCTAACTCTTGCCATTGATAATACAGCTCACGCTTTAACAATGCTATAAAGCTGTAGTTTTCCATATTGTCCTTTTACAATATTTGGCTTAAACATCTCTTCTTTCACACGGCTGTGGCTGGGAAACTGCTGTCTGGGCTTAAAGCATTTGTTCCCTAGGCCTGTCTCTCACTAACATTGTTCAAGTGTCTTAAGAAAGTTTTGAATGCATTCGCTGCTTCCTTTAGAGTGTGTAATTTTAAAAACATGGCGTGATTAAATATCACTGCCTGCTACTCGCATTGGCGCAGCGTAACACTGGTGGAGAGCAAGTAAACCAGGCCTTCGCGTGCACCAGTAGTTATTGTTGAAACTGAATAAACTCCACTATTTTAGCTATACGTGTCCAGCAAAGCAAATGTACTTGTGCTAAAGTATTTGATATGTGCATATTTATAACTGATTTGTACCGACCACGTGACATCTTGTACGTCTCTGGGTACATATTTAATTCCAATGCAATGTAACCTAACTCAACACAGGTGCAAATTTTTTGTTGCACTCATGAAAAGTGATATTTAATCGGCCTCCGTGACATTTGGTTAGGAGTTACATTGTACTTATGTTTTACAATATAATTATTTGATGATCCGTACATGATATTCGAAGTATTTTATTTTTGTAGTGTATTGTGAATATAGGAATTTGGTTGATGGCTAGTTTAAAACGCCACCTATTACTAAAGTTCATAATATTTAAAGGAAATAGCATAAGCTACCGACACTTTGATGAGGATTGCCATTGGTGCATAGTCACATAGAATCAGTTAGCTGCAATATGTTTTCAGTCCATGCCTGTTCAGTTTTTGAAACTGGAATTTATCCCGTAGATGTATCTAGGTTGGCTGTAGTGTACTTAAAGTCATCTGACACTTGTGTGTATTCTGTGTCTTGCTTTTACAAGATAGTTTAAAATGAAATATGAATGAGACCATAATTATAGTTGAAGTCAGAAGCTCAAGGTGCTCAAGGAGAGAAGATGCTACCTGTTTTGTGTAGTATGTTTGTAGGGAATGACGAGACCAGGCACTGTTAGCCTGATAGGAACACACTTTCCAGAGGTTCTTCTCAAATTTTTTTATTTTTAAGAGGGGGTTTGCTTGTAACTGTACACAAGAAAAGTTTCGAGAGGGTGTAGTAGAATTATATACCAGTGATCAGGTGGCAGGGCAGATCCCTGGATCTTGTTGCAAGGTTAACAACTTTCCTTGTAATGAGCTACAGTATTACCCTAACCTGAGGGGCAAGTAATAGCGAGGCTTGTAGCAACACCTTGTTAGTCTTGAATGTTTAATTCAGTCACGACAAGCTGGTCTAAACAAACAACCTGCCTTATATTTAGTAGTCCCCGTTGTTGTCATCCAGTCTTGTGTGTCTAGTCTCTGTCCAACTAATTGTGCTGTCTTTAATGTGATTTTTCTGATATAATTCCTTGCAGGATTTGTTATAGATATAGTTTGTGTTTGTTGTTACAGCGTGACCCACCCATCTCCTTTCTACCAGTGCAGCGTCTGTCTCTTTGCATACTGCATGTACACTACGACAGTTGCTTGTTTTCATGTTCCCATGCTTGTCCTCCCCTCATGGTGGCGCAATGTTGGCTTTCCACTTCAGCTAGTGATGACAAGACAACTCTCCATAGCAGTGATGCCCTAGTTTCCCGACTTTCAAGAGAATTATTTTTTAAAACCCATTCGTAAGCGATATCATAAAATTACTTTGTAACTTGCTTGCAAATTGGTTTAACTATGTAATGTATTTTTTCAAGACAAATGGTATAAAGATTTTAGCTAATTTATCAGTTATAAGGAAATTTCATTAACTAACTAATTAGCTACCATCATGCTGTATTCTGGCTCGACAAAATCAGAGTATGTAGTGGAAACCAGTTACAACAAAGTTACAGAGCAATTTTGTAATATCGGCTTCCGTTTCTGTTTTAAAAATAGTTATTGTAGAAACTCGGGGCCCAAGCCAACAACCTTTAGTCCTTCAGTCGCTGTGGTGAGTTTCATGCAGGCAGTTGTTAATTTCATCACGCTAATATAAGGTTATTTATCAGTTCAATACTATTTATTGCTGTTGATTATGAGATGGCTTCAAAAGAGTCTAGTTTATCTTCAAACTCTGTTATTTAAAGAAAAGAGAAAAATAGAACATCTGTCTCCTCTATAGAGATGGAAATGTTGTTTGTGACTTTTCCATAATGGGCCTTTGACAGTGCATACTACAGTATGTAATATTTCATCAACACATTCGTAATAATGATTAATCTTCTAAATGGGTCATCATCTCAAAGATCTGCTGCGCGTATTAATACAGTGGATGAAAATAGAGAATATGGATTGAAACACAGAACCAGAGAAATTGTTCTATAAATTCTCACCTCACTGGTAACATGCCAACAGGAAGAAATGTAGAATGCACTTTTATTTTCTTTACCTGGTTTTTGTGATGTGTTATTTTAACGTAAGTTCTGCCCAATATTTACAGTATTGTATTTCTTTTGGTATTTGCTATACCATGCTGCCCATAAATCACCTGCTTTCACTCGGGTATGACGTACTGTAAATAAAAATTGGTTCAGCTTAAAACCAGTTGGTATATGTATTAGTCAGCCTGTGTGTTAAATGCACAATTGTATATCATTCATGATGCTGTTGTTTCACACAAATAAATGCAGTATTTTAATTTTGCTGCAAAATGCCATTGTTTTTTTTTACTGAAGATGCATAAATGTAGGTACGTTTTCTAAATCTTGCAAATTACATGTTACAGTTCGTAATAATACATGTCTATGTGTCTTATTTTTAAATGCAATAAAATACACCATGGGAAAAAGCTGGTGCAGTATCTGATTTGTTTCTCACACTGTCCGTTCACCATTTATTAGTAATTACCTCACACGTCTGTAAGTACACGCTACAGACTGATAAAGTGTGGTCTTCTGGCCCGACTCATTTTGTATCTTTTCTATTTACAACATAGTTTCCAGGTACTTAACTTCTAATGTAAGTCGAGGCTATACAGTAACTCCCACAATTTATACAGACATTTCAGATAATGTTGATGTGTTTTTGAAAACAGTGAGGGTGGTCTTCTGTAGTATGGTAAGATGAGAGAGAAGTAGGATGGTGTAGAGTGGTTGTGGAAGGCAGGATGTGGCATTGCAGATGTTGATCCTTCTGCCTGGCTTCACATTCCTGTGGCATCTGAGTGGCCAAACACTGCACTGGCTAGGGCAGGACTCTCCCGAGGAGTTCCCTCAGTCCTTGTTCTTCGTCTTCTACCTGAACTTACTCAACACGCTGTTGGGTCTGCCCTTCTCCATCTACTACACCTTCGTGCTGGAGGAACGGCACGGCTTCAACAAGCAGGTGAGAGTGCAAGAGGGTGAAGGAGCACGTTACGTCATGGTGCAGGGTACTTCAGCCAGTCAGTGTGTGTGCCTTCCTCGTTGCAGACAGCGGCCTTCTTCGCCAAGGACAAGCTGAAGGCGTTCATAGTGTCGCAGCTCATCTTGCTGCCCCTACTATATGCGACCCTACACATCATCAAGGCAGGTGGAGACTACTTCTTCATCTTCCTCTGGCTCTTTGCCATGCTGATGACCTTGTTCCTGCTGACAGTCTACCCCAACTACATTGCGCCCTTGTTTGACAAGTACACGCCACTCCCGGAGGGTGAGCTACGCTCCAAGATTGAGGCGCTGGCACACAGCATACAGTTCCCTCTCTACAAGCTCTACGTTGTCGAGGGTTAGTCTTTCTTTCTTCTCGTTAACTTTAGGCTACTTCTTATCTTTTGGCCTTCGTTTTTGTATTTTTTTAATATGTTCTTGATTTGCGAGAAGCAAATATTATTGATTATTATACTGCCGTTGTGGAGCAACGTAGATTCATCCTGAATACACCAAAGAAAATAGCTGGGATACTAGGAGATTTTAAAGTGTGAGGTTGTTAACAGCAGTTTATCAACTTGGTTGAAATACTTTTCAGTGGGAGCGAATTACTTTTACTAAACTTGTGTACGTATGCAAGTGCTGCAATGTGCTATGTAGAAAACAATGTAAGACATAACATAACAAACTGTGAAAACCAGCCAAGATTACTTTACTTAAACGCAAACATACAATGAAAATACATATTAAGTATCATAAGAAATTAATGTACATGAATACAAATGAACATAAACATGACGGGAATCCAATCTGTGTAACCAATTCTAAGGGAGGGCAGAGAAGAGACAGCACACACGTAACTAGTCGCTGTTCCTTGCATACTTTAGCCCAAAAGAGTATATAAGCAGGACTGGATCACTTCCAATTAGATGAGTCAACACCTCCCAGGAAAGCAGCTAGAATCTGGGATCGTTGTAACCTCTTTGACTAACGGGACACGGCAGTAGAGTTGTATGAATCAGTAGTTCCAGGATCGTTGTTGAGACAGTTAAGTATAGCTGGGAGTATTTTAACAGGAATGACTCTTAAGGATGTCGGGGCGCATTATTGTGCAGCAATAGGTGCATGCAGTAGTGTCGGAATAGGGGACTGTCTTGGACCTTGGAAGGCGTTCTGTACCGGTGACTGGACGAGGGGACACTCATAGGTACAGAAATTAACGGGGTAATTTATACTGTAGTCCGTCATTCCAGTAGACTCTGCCAATGCTTCCTTTAGCCTGCTCTCATCCTCTGTTCTTACTGTCATTGTCATTTCAGGGAGGCAGATTAACAAGGCACTACCTCAGGAGGTGATTCTAAATCTACCTTTACTCATAACACCAATCATCACCTCGGGAGGGTAAGTGTGGGGCCCGGAGGTTCGAAGCTTGGGAGACCCAATTTAGATATCTGTGGGTTGTGATGGGCACAGAATGTCTCTCTGGGTTCACAAAAGTTTTGAGCCCCTTGCCTGCCTCTAGTGGCGCAATCCATGTGCGGGCTGCCTGTACGCAGCTGCCACTGTTAGAACCTCTTGAGTAGAATAGATTAATTGTTAGTTAGTCAGCCGTTCTCATGAGTTCCTTTCTGGTTCTTTCTTTATGCTTCACTGAAATTAAATTCCCACAACAGGCATCGACATAGGTTGCCTAGAGCAATCCACGTTCAGAAGAGAGTACAAACATTAGCCCAAGGCAGGTACGGAGATCAGAAAGAGTCACCATAAGTAAAACTTTGTTACGACGTTTTTAAAGAGTGAGTGAGAGATTTTGGTCTGCGCTTAACATTTAGGTCTTCAGTGCTGGTGAGGAGTGACATGAGGTGAGCATGGAGCAGTGCCGGAATGAAATGAAGGGGAAAATGGGAGATTCTTGAGAAAACCCACCGACCAGTGGAATTTTACTGCATGCTAAACATTAGAAAATGGAAGGGTATTCTGACCTTGCACAACAAATAAAATAAAATTTACATGACTACAGAGGCATTCCAACAAACTATGTACACTTTAACATAATTGAAATATAAAATTTTTTATTATGCATGGATATTGATGCCAAGGACAGTCCTACTTTGAATCTGTATTGTGATAACAATGCAAAGAGTTGTCTCCCTCCCTCCTTCCCTCCTGGGTGGGTAGGTTTCCCAGAGAGATGTTTTGGCTAGGTGACCATGAGAGATGGGGGAGCTCTGTGGAATGGGCCGCTGTGTGTTTCGGGGGAGTGGAGCCCAGTGTGTAGGCAGCAAGGAGTGGGGGCGCAACCTCTTACTTCACTAGGGAGGTCGTTATGCCACTCACCGTAAAAGAGCTCTCGCAGGAGGCAGCGTGTCTTAGGACAAAGGTTTCTGCCTTTTAGGTTCCTGTCAGACTTCACTTCATAGCGGTTGCACGCGAGCATGCAGTGCGGGTTGAGGTGCATTTGGAAGACTCCGGTACTGTCTACTGAGGACTGGCAATGAATAAGTGTGTCCGGGTACCCTTTCAGGGGCTGGTATCAAACCGGACAATAAGTATTTGGGGTGCAGGTTGAGTCTGCACCGAGCTATGGCGGCCTGTAATTTTTACTCCTGGTGGTATGTAGTCCCCTTGGGTATGACACTGTATGCTGGGTTGTTGGCGGTCGACATTGAAACACACGAATCACTGGTAAGATTGTCTATATTGCTAATTTCTTTGTACACTATTTACAGTTTGGACTTGTTACACTCGATCATACACTTTTGATTTTACAAAGTTCAACAGCACTGTTTCTGATGACATTATGGTTCTGCTATTCTCGCGAAGCTTCTTAGATATACAATTTCCACGGGGCAACTCTCTACTCCAGTTGCGACTGAGGCGCACCACGCAGCAATACTACAGGATAGTGGTTAGGTGTTGGGGTGCAGCCTATGGCCTCCTATCCAGGCGGTAGACTGTGGGTATATATAAGTATATAGGTAAAGGTATATGTGGGATATAGACTATGGCCTCCTAGTCAGGTGGCAGGCTGCGTGGTATATAGAGGATAAGGGAGATTGCCTAGGTTTGCCCGGTGGGAAGCCGGGCCCTAGACTCCTGATTCCTGGGGCAAAGAACCCTCCTTGTAGGCCTATACCTATCCTGGTGGTGGAAACACCATTATTGGGTGGTGATGCGGCCGTCTGCAGCTGCAGGCGTACCACACCAACAATCATGTACATCCTTAGACAAAAACCCCAAACATAACAGCAAAAATTCGCCGCGGACATTGTAAAAAATATGCTCGTGTTGCCAGAAACAAATATAAATATATTAGCTCCTTTAATGTATTCTTTAAACTTGCTAGTAATGATCACATGTTATTTAACATTATAAAACATAAAATATTGGTTATTGAGCTAGTTGGCTAACATATTTTTGTTTAGAATTGCTGTCATGTTTATTGAGTCTTTCTTACTGCGATATTACATTTTTTTATATACTATGTTGTGAACAGATTCTCAGTAAAGGTAAATATAAATACCATGGCATCTAACACTAGTGATTATGCTGCAACACGAGTAGAAATGTTACACTTCACATCCCATATATATTTAGGCCGGTAGGCCTAACCTACATTATAAAGTGTGGGATGAGGGTAAAAAAATAATTAAAGCAATTTACAGTGGTGCATCAAAGTCTTTTTGGCTGTACAAAACTAAACCCACATTTTAGTGTCGGATGTAAAATTCAACAATTTATCACCTTGGTTGCAGCCTAAATAAAATAACATGTATCAAATTTGTCTTTCCTATGTTTCTGCATGTACCTGTAGGCAATACAAGTTGAACAGAACAATTTACATGTTCAATTTGAATTAATATATCACCAGATATCAACCAAGAAAGAAACTTGGTTCAAAGGTTTCTGAAATTTTTTTTTTACTAAGTTTGTTTCTTGTCATTACTTTTTTATTTATAGTGTATAACAAAGCTAACACGTGTTCCTAGTAAAGCAGTCTGCTGACTTTCCAATGACATAACATTCATAATGTATTGTTACAAGTTTGAGGAGCACAAACTTTATATGTGGGCGATTCCCATGAGTTCTTTTGGGATAGAGGTCTTATAATTAGGAATAAAAGAGTTAAATCAAGTACTGGATTTAATAGCTCACAAAGCTACGAAATACACAAAACAGTAATCAACTATAACTCTCACAACACAATTAGTTATGCACACAATTAGTACTGTTCCACAGAACGTTGATTAACTTAGACAATTAAAGCACAAGAATATTTACGATTAATTGATTAAACACTACAAATCACAAAATCCTGTCATATATCCAATCAACAGTTACTCAAATGACAATGTACAACCTTAACAGTCCTAAGGGAGGATGGCTCACCATGTACAGTGCATCACCCAGAGTGCATTGCTGTCTTCACTCTTGAGGTCTTCGGTTCGACTCCCATCGCACACCTCTTCTTCACCTGTCGACCCGCAGCAGAAGCCCTCTTGTCTCACCCAGTACTGCTCCGAAGGTATGTGCCTGTAGCCTCGCAGTAGACTCCGACGTCACCAAGACGTCTTCCTGACATCCCCAAGATGTCTTCCTGACATCACCAAGATGTCCTCACCAGCCTCTCTGCACAAGCTTAGCACCTCCTCCGAGCAGGACCAGTAGCGAACTCTCGAAGCACTTCTTCTCTTGAATCACCAGGTAGACAGTCTCCTCAAGTCACCAGTTACTGCACTCCTCGACACAACACCGTCAGTGTTGTTCTCCACAGCTCACCACCTCTGCAGCACTCCAACACAACACCGCAAGTGTTGTTCATCCTTCTTGCAACCCGCTGGTGTCACACAGCCTCGACACAGACCACTGCCGTCGTGCTGCCATCCTCGAGACGCCATACCTCGTCAGCTCAGTCGTGCCGACACACAATACCTTAGTGTTGTCTGTCCCTTCTGCAGGGCGCTGATGCTACTCAGCCTAGACACCGACCATTACTGCCGTGCTGCCATCCTCGTGATGTCACACCTCGTCAGCTCCGCCGATGTTACATCAGCCTCGACGCCGTCAGCGTCGCCTCTTGGCCCGTCACTTCTCACGACGTCCATCGCCACCCCAATGGCAACACCGCCCCTAGAGGCGCTCGCTGCCTCACACCTCTCTCTCGGTCTCACTTCATCTTCACTATCACAAGACTGCACAAGGCTGACTCTTCCCGACTCTCTTCCAGACTCTGCAATACTAGACTGACTCGTCACAACTCTCACTTCCTTACCAACTCATGTTGCGCAGTACCGAGGCTTTTATACGGCCCCTTTAGTGACGTCAAATGGTGATGCAATATGGTAATCAGAGGTCTAAAAATAGACACCACCTCACTCGTGACTGTTGATAGTCACGTATTCGCACTGGCGTCATCGGGGAGTCACAATGACGTCTCTCGGGAGTTGCGACATAGATGAGAAAACCCGTGACATCTCTGGTTGACTCACAGGGCTGACCACCCAGCATGATGCAATGTGCCTGCTGCCCAGCCAACACGCAACAGTATGTTCATTTTAATGTTTGCTACACTGGTTGACCTTCCCATGAAACTTATCTAAAATCAAGGTTTTAAGGTTAACTAAAATATTAGCAAATTTAGATAAACAATTTCCGAGGTATTTAAAAATTATTAATATTTGTATATTACAGCTCCTGTCTTTAGGCAAACTGAAAGTGACGACTGCAAAATATTAATTGTAATTTTATTGGTCCAGGGCTCATCCTCTAGCACAGCCAATTGCAACTTTCTCCACAAATTGGCAGTGCTTTTTAGTGTAACCATTGTCCATGTGCAATGGTTGACTCACATTTAGTTTTGGTATATTTTTGTTTCTTTTTCAATGAGAGCTTTCCATGTGTTTTTAATTCTTTGTTTTGTTGACTGAAAACACTGTTATTGCTCACAATTAATGCTGATTATTTTATTTTCCTCTTAACAGGTGTGACATTATCCCGTAGTTAATGGCTATTCTTTATGATATATTTTGCAGATCTGGATTTTTACTTTTGTCCTGCGTAGTAATATTGTACTTTTTACGTATTTAGTTTTCTTACGTGCAAGATTCCACACTTGCATGTTACAGTACATGTTTAACATAGTCTTGCATTTGTAGCACTTTTGTAATAATGCTTTTTAAGGCAGTGATCCATAATTTCAGTTTCTTTTATGACAATTATTTTTTAAATCATAAACAAGAGCAGGTATCGAAGAACTATTGCACAGTTTTGTTAATAGTAGTGTTTTTCAAGACAAGATATTTACACAATGGTTTCAGCAAATTATAAAGTTGAGGCTCTTCTCATTAGATAACGAACTAATTAGCCAAATGTATTGTGATGCACCCACCCTGCCTGATCATCTGAACTAGGTAGTATTTATAAATATTATTTTTTTTTTATTGTTTGACTTTGAATATAAGTATGTAAAGGTAACTGAACCGTGTAATGAATAATGGCTGGTCCAGTGGTATATGTATCGCTGCAGTCTTGGGGATCCTGCTGGAGGGGACCACGTTCGGTTCCCGACTCACCCAATATGGTGTATGTGGCGAAGCCAGTGAAATCTGTTTCGAAAATAAGACAACTCCGGTGGAGTGAAATTTTACAATAACATAAACCAGCGAGTGCCTCTGACTTACATTTGTCATTTTTCCTTTTCTTTAAAGTGTAAACATTAAAATTTATCATAGCACCACCTTGTCGGTACTCGTTGGAATCGGAACTCAATTTCTGGAAACTTTGCTCTCTTGGCAATATTTGATATGTTTAATAGTTTAGGAGTTAATACTTTTGGATTGTTTCACTGGCTGGGAGAGGATGCAAGTGAGAGTAGCAGCTGGGCTGGCTGGCGCCAGATGGGGCTGGCTGGCGCCGGATGGGGCACGCTGTAGCTGAAGAGAAGGGGGGAGGTTGGACAAGACTGATTAGTGAAGGGCAGAATCGGATGATTCATATAATCTATTATATTTTCGATCTACAGTGAAAAAATCGATTAATCATATGGTTTCAGAGTACTCGCTTTTCACTCAGTAACGTGAGAACGGCAAAATAACACCGCTATCATAAAACTGCTGTATTGTATTTTCTCCAGAGATAATCTTTCGCTCTCCCCTTCTACAGTATCATTCCTGTGTGAGAACTAACTGATAATACCACTGTTTATAAAAATAAGCCGACATCTGATGCGCAGTAAAGAAGCTGTCATGGTGTGAGAAAAAAAAAGCAACTCGGCAATTTATCTTTGCATAATTCAGTATAGTATGTCACTTATCACACATGGCTTCCTCTCTGCGACGAATGTCGTCTTAATTTACGAACAAATTAGCAGGCTCACTAGTCATTAGTAATCTTTATGTTCTTCTGGTCTATACCTTTATGTGTTGTCAATTCAATTCAATTTTTTTATTGTCCTGTATACTACATCATATACAGAGATTGTAAAAGTAGTATAGGACTCGTCATAGAAAAGCTATGTACATACTTACAAAAACAAACAAAAAAATGGAAAGAGTTCACATTGGAAACGGTTTGGCGTTATGAACATAAGCAGAGAACTCAACAGAAACTGTGTATACAACAACACTATTATTTACACTAAGTAATATAACATACCGGATAAAAAAGAATTCTTTCTGTTCGGAGTGAACTACTCATGTTTTTTAATTCAGTATTGACTGAAGGTGCGAGCAATTTTAACGCGTGTCAAGGTTACAAAGTCGCGTTAGGTGAAAGAAAATTTATTAATTGAGTAGTTTTCAGTTTTTCAGTTTCCATTCGTACAAACATTCTAGCGATCGATGTATATTTTCAGTGTTAGCTTTCACTGAAAATTTTTCTTCAATATGTACCGCAAGAATCGCTCTATAGTGTGGCATTTCTTTGGAAAAAATTTGAACCCTTTATTTGTGACTTGTCAAATATGCAAGAAAAATATAAAACATTTCGGGAACACTACAAACTTAAAGTCTAATCGTAACATGTTTCACCAAACTACTGTTATGGCATCAGAACTGCTTTCTGAAGTGGAGGAATTGAAGAACTTGCGCCACAACCATGCAAGAAGTCTGGCTCAACCGATCTTTGAACAACATTCCCAGACCGAACCAACTGCATCAGCTTTTTTAGCGATCTGTGTCCATCAAAATCAACAGCGTCTAGCAGTAACAGTGCTCAGAATCGTCCTAGTGAACCTAAAAATATGTAACGTATCAGTAACGATTTATCACTGCCGACACAGAGAGTAGAGTATTGATTTTAACACTTCCTAAAATTCATTTCAGCTTATTGTAACATCCCTGATTTAATGCCGAAAACCTTTTGGGAATGGTATACTTACTAATAACTTTATTAACTCTTAACTAGCATAATTTTTATATTTTAAAATTACTGAATTTGGAACTGCTAAAATGTTTGCTTGATTAACTTTGCTGCACATTATTTAAGTGCAAAATAACTATTTTTTTTGTAAACCCCGTGAGAACTCAGGAGTAGCGAAAACTCCGTTTACAGGCGATAAAAAGAGCGAGTGATTGAATCGATATCACCCAGCAAGAATCGGAAACCGAGAACTTTAAGAAAAATCGAGTACTCGATTTATTTAAATCCGATTTTGCCCATCACTAAGACAGATGGCCGGTATCCTGTTTGACGTTCCTGCCATGTTGGTTACGCACAAATTCTAATATAAATTTATGTTTAAATTATTGTAACATACTTTTTAATCAGCATAACATTTGGTATAATTTTTACATTTAATTTCTTTCTTTCTTATAGTATACAATTGAACCCAGAATGTGTACCATTGTTGTGATAGCCTTCGAGAACCTTCTTGAACATTTTCCGGAAACACTTAGTTTCTGTCGAGGGAGGAGGAGAGAGCCTTAAACCTGGGGGGTGCATACAGCTTTTTTTTGAGAGGTCTTGGAGTTCGGGGAGCGGGAGAGGAAAGATTGCGGCGTGAGTGCGCATTGAAATGACCAGGCAGGGGCCCATGTAGTAAAGCGGGTCCGGGAAGTGTTCTGATAGGAACTTGCAGACACGATTTTAGAAAAAGCTTATAAGATACATTGTTTGATTTTGGTGTTAAAAGAAAAGTCAAAATAAAAGTTATTCTGTCAGCTTCATTGTGGAGTACGTCACTTAAGCGTCTGATCGTTCCACGACCCCACTGGAGAACCCCGATACAGAAGAGAGTGTTCTGCCGCTAGCCGGCGCACAAATAAAACAAAATATAAACAGTGCATAGGTGGGAGTACGCAGCTTGTACAGTACAGTAATGTACCTATATAATTTTTTTTTTAGAAAAATTAGATTACATATTAAAAACAATTTTTAACTAAACTGTGTATCAGGTTTTCTACATATTCTCTTGTTTAGGAATAAAAATACAAATACAGTATTGTGAAAGCAGTTGAAATGATGGATCATGACCTTATTGTAGGGCTTTAGTTGTAGGCTTTTGTAAGTTGTGTGTATTAGTCAGCCATCTTAAAAACTATGATGCAGATATATCAGTTGTACTTTGTTGATTTACTAAATATGTTAGATCTTTGTGCTATTTTATGGTACTAAGAGGTTAGCCATTTTTGTGAAACTATTTCTGATGTTGGGAATTTCTGGAAAAGCGGGAAATATGCACGAATCACGTTTTATCGCCAGGAAAAATAGTTGAATTCTGCATGAATTCCTACTGATTGCAGAGAAAAAATGGACCAGAATGTGGCTTTATTTTGGTTTTGTGGTAAACTGTTTATAGTAGTAAAGTTTCGTTTGTATGGGAACAATTTTTTTACTGAGAGAAGTTAATTAAAATAATAAATATAACTACGGTGTTAAAATTATGAAAGAATTGCGCAATGTTTAACGTATTCCGTAGTGCATCTTTGATTCGAGATCTATTGCTACGTGAATAAGTAAAATCTATTTTCGACTCAACAGCGAGTTTCGGGAGGATTGAATAGAATATGAAATGGCTTTTGTTTAGCTTATGTGACACTATGTTTATTGTGGTATTGCGTGCATCCCGTTTATTATTCTTCATTATACATAGTGATAAAATTAATATTGTATCTTTTAATACGGCAAAGTGAATTAATACCAAAAAATTGTCCGTCTGTGATGGGGAAGTGACGTACAATTTGTTAGATTCGTCTCGGAGAAACGACATAGGCATTAGATTTTCTATGCACATCTAAAAAATGCAAGGCACAAATGACATTACCTAGCATAAATATTATTAGTAGCAAGATATAATGTAAACAACAACAGTAAAATTGTAGCATATTAACTTCCAATAGGAAAGCTTTAAAACTTTAAACAAATAGTCAATACACACATTCAAGATATTGTGAGGCAGTCCACCTACCACTTAGGCCTTTTTTATTTTATTTATTTCTTTAAGTTTTATTTATTGAATTTGCTATTATCTAGTCATTAGTATTTTCAGGTATTATTGACAGGAGTTTGGTAAGATTGTTTGGCATTTTATCTGTATTAGTATTCAAATTGTTGAATTTTATATTTAATTTGGTTTGTTTAGGTTGAGATTATTTTGTGTTTTAATTTAAATGTAATATTTTCGTTTGCAGCTTAACTATAATTGTATTGTAACTCAGGGCTGGGTGTATAGTTGGCAAGTGTAGTTGGATGGCACAGGTGTGCCTAACCAGTCGCTGGAATCGCTATATTTAGACTTTACCATTTTACTACTACTTTTACTTTTCATGATGGACATGTGCTCCGCCGCTCATTGTGTGTGCGAGAGACAGTGGTGTGTTTGCACGGGCCGGCGTGGGCCAATGGAATGACATGTAGTTTAAATTTATTTAAGTTTATGTTGTAATTTAAATTGTATTTATGGTTTTCAAAGCTATCTTTTCACTTTGCAGGTTGTTTAGATTTATAGAGATTGTAATTCGTTATTATATTTAATTTAGTTTTAGTTTTGCGTTACATTTTTACCTTGGTACGCGGGGTGGCCACCAGAGGCGCTGCAGGGATACAGCAAATTTCATGGGGTCGGCCATGTTTACTTGTCCAGTCGCGGACGAAGATGGATGTTTTGGAATGGTTCGCGGGCTGTGTGGGAGCGAGGTGGCGGAGCAGCCAGCCATGAGGACTTACTAGTCAAACAAAATTTTTCAGTGCTTTGGTCGCTGTGTGGATGGCTCGTACGTTCGCGAGTATGGTGTAATTATGATGTTGTGGCTTGTTTTGGTCTCTTGAAACCTTGTTTTAAATTCTTAAAGTTTTTGGGGTTGAGCTGTTCTCTCCCGGGAGTGTCAGGCTCTGACAATGATTAAGACCATCATGATTGCTATCTGAACTGTTTCAGTATGTAAAGTTGAATAGCAAGTTATTTAATAATCAGTCATGCCAACAAGCTTTTTATTTTTTGAGTAGACTGCTACAGATGTATTCTTATGGACTACTATACGATCACAAATGGCCACTACCAGTAATGTAAGTAACTTCATCCAGACGCTCCGACCCGTTACATTTATGGTGCCGTGACCAGGATTCGAAGGTTGACGGCAATGTGGCTTTGTCACCCAGACGCCCCGACCCGTTACATTTATGGTGCCGTGACCAGGAGCTCGATCCTCATTCAAATCGGCGTTGAACTGGAGTCTGTTTACACTAACAGTGTTCATCGCTTGTAGCGGAATTATGACTCTCGTTTAGCGGGATCCTGCTACATTTCGTGGTTTAACTGGTTCAGTTAAATGTAAGCGAATAACCGGGCACCCTGTACGAGGCTGTCTGCGAGTTCCGTGAATTATAGTGTACCCAAGCGCAAGACTTCGCTTGCTGGCCAATGAGAGACTAACTATGCTCTTTTGTAAAGAAAGAAAAGACAGTCGACAAAAAGTTGGTGCGTGATTTTGTAACTGTGGCGGGCTTCGGCTGCTAAAAAATCCCCATTATGATTTTAACAAATTCTTGGAAAGAACATTAACTGATTTTCTGTACTTGACAATGTCATTGGCATACATATGTTCAATGACTATAATTCAATTACTAAATTTTATTAACTTATAGATTGTTTTGAAACGCTTGCATAATTAAATGTGTCATTTTGTTTAGGTTGTGACAAAACCCATAACAATGTATTTTGTTCTATGGTTAATAAAGTATCAGTTATGACTTTCATCAGAATCAATAACTTACCTCTGTCTCTAACCCCTAAACATGCAGTAGGCCTAGTACTGGGACATTATTTTTTAACAATTTAACTTTGCCTTTTTTTTAACAACTTGATATAGGATCACATAATTTTACACTCGAGTATCATATGTCTGAAATTAAACACGAGTGGTACATTGCTGTTGACAAAACATTATGTACGAATTTGAATAACTGAGCAGTTTATCTCAACCTAATCTACAATTCGAAATCTTTACTTACATGAGCGTAACGAATGTTTATATTGTTGTAACATTATTATACTCGCTGGTAAATGTATATTGAGTGAATTATTTTATGCAATAGCTACTATCAATAAACTTGGCCTATATATTTACGAACGTGTGTAATTCTTTCAGGTACACGATGGATATTACAAGAATGCGTATTTTTTTACGCCTATGTGAACACATAATACACATATATTTTGCAAAATTATACTTAATGTAGGTACACAATTTTAGAATGGATATTCCTCGAATATAAAATCTCAAAATCTTCGTCTGCGCACACAAATATTTCAAATAAATATGGCAGTTCCTCTGTAAATGTAACTCACCAGACTCGCTAACAAGGTTCGCTAACTTGCTTACCGCAGCCCGCAGTGCCTACGCTAGGCCGGTCTTGTTAAAAGTCCCGTTATACCGCTGCTCGGTCTAGATGAGAATTGTATTTCAAACATCTCTTGCTAGATCGAACAGGAGTCCAGTTAGAACCCTGTTAACTCGCGGTCGCCCCGAATGAGAGTCGAGCTGCAGGATTCGAAGGTGACGGCAATATAGCTTCATCATCCAGACGCCTAGACGTGTCACATTTATGGTGCCGTGACCACGATTCGAAGGTTGACTGCAAAGTATCTTAATTAATCCTCACCCGACGCGTCACAATATTTAGGTTATTCAAAGTTATTGTTAATCCCGTGTTTTTGTACCTCGAAAATTTTAATGTGATGCTAATTCGTAAAAATATGATGTAAAAAATTTTAGTTCGCAGAATCTTCAAAAGCATTGGAAGGTCGATATAGCATAACTAATTGCAGGTTTTGATTTTATTTTAATTTTTCCCCTACAAAATATCTTGATTTTAAAGCTGGAATGAATATTACAGTGATCTAATGACAAAATTTTGGTTTATTGGTCTAAATATGTATCCTCTTCCATTATTTGTTGTACATATTGGCCTACACAAAGCATCACATTTTTTAACAAATGTGATTTTCAATGGTTACATTTAACCTCTTTGGTTTGTAGTAAAATTTATAAGTATTGTGGTCTTATGTGGCGTCTACAGTTAAGTCATTAGCACCCACGATATTTTAATGTGTGTAGGCCTACAGTTTAGTTATTTAGAAGATTCGTTAAAAATGTAATTTTGGGCCTTGAAAACCTGGAATAATGCATGCATTATAAATATAAAGTTCATATTTGGTGGCCATCCTGTAGTTGTTATAAATTCAGCATCAGAGTTAAAATGTGGATTATTCATTTTTTGCTTGTTGGCTGGTTGGAATAAAAGTGGAGGTATAGGTCAATTGGAGCATCTTGTAAGTGGTTACATTCTGGCTTTTCCTTGACAATGGCCAGTTTTCTCCAAAAGCATAATGACTCTGATCATACAATGATTTTTTAAGAGTAAGTAAAACGTTGGTTTTGTTAACAGATCTGTTTATATGATGTAAGGGAATTCACTTTAGTGTTAATTTTACTCAGTATTTCTAATCAGTAGTTAAAATATTCTTTTCACAGGAGACTTCATACATTGTAATGCGTAGAAATCAGGACGTGAGGCTAAGGAAAGGCGTACTCAACTGGTTATCAACATACAGACAGTGTTGTACTCTAGTCATGACCTCAGCTGACAAAGCGCTAGCATATTGCTGGAACTAGGAAGGACGGGACAAGTTACAGTATTTATAAGTCTGGTCAGTGGAGTTAGGAGGAGAGAGCAGCATGTTGATTGGTGCAGGCTCGAAGAGGTCGACCCACAGCAACGCCTACTTCTACGGGTTCTTCAAGAACAAGCGGATAGTGTTGTTTGACACACTGCTGCGAGACAAGGCGGCAGAGAGTGATGGCAGTGGTGGAGGGAAGGGCTGTGACGAGGACGAGGTGTTGGCGGTGTTGGCCCATGAGCTTGGTCACTGGCAGCTCAACCACATCCTCAAGAATCTCGCCATCATGCAGGTACCTACCTCCATCCTTCTCTATGTGGTACTTGGTGCCGCCCTGTGATTTGTTGTGTTGATCAGAGATGCAAGCCTGGCCAGCTATCTTGTACGCATGTAGATGTAACGAGCTTCCAATCTAAAATACCAACCTTCCAGACCTAAAATAGGAAAAAAGCAATCCCAGTATTATTCTGGGATTGTTTTTTTTTTTTTTTCAATTTTTTTTTTTGTTTTTTTATATTTGCTTTTTCTTGTTCATTTTCGTATTTTGTTATTCAACATAGGTTTGTTCAGCAAAACTTGAGCAATGGTGTCCACAAACCACTAAATTCTAATTGGTAGGCTTATGAGATCACCTTTCTAGCTGTGTGTGTGGTTTTTAGCCTACTTTCCAAAGGAAGAAGTGTGTTAATGATATCACTTTACTGTTTGTGGGTGGGGGGGGGGTGGATGTGTGTGTGTGCATGCATGCATGCCCCCTAAAATACCGTATGTTGAACCCGTAGACCAGATTTAATTATACATGGTACAGCTAGAGTTCAACCTGACATGACTTTAGTATATTTCATTATTCATGTGTGCCCCTGGATTTGGATTGCGTGGTCAATCCAGTTTATCAGCGAGCTCGAAATGTTGCATTTTCACTTACATCTAAGATGGAGGAGAGTATTGAGACCAATGTACGAAGGGGCATTTGGGTTTCTGTGAATCATGCTGGACCCTGGGGAACAGCTATCGTTCCCGTGCTAAAACGCAATGATACCCTGAGACTTTGTGCTGATTATAAGGGTACTGTTAATTGTGCACTTTCAGCCGATTCCTATAGGTCTCCTACCATTGACCAAGTTCTGTCTGAAATGGCAGGTGGTAAATTCTATGGAACTCTAGACTTAGAAGAAGCCTATACTCAAATTCCCGTAGATGAAGAAACATCTCATGTATTGACTGTGAATACGGTGCAGGGTCTCCATAGGGTTATTCGTTTACCTTTTGGTATTAA